>JAGDQP010022596.1:568-30206 GCA_022664845.1 Lepisma saccharinum
GATCATGGCGAAAGTCGCTGCATAGGGATTACTCCTGGGAAGGCGGCAAAGCTTTAAATCCTATGTACGGCGGTTATCCTTACAGATTTTCCCTGGAATTTCTTCAGCCACACGAAAAGAATTTTGGGACGGCACCTTGCGTTAAGCCTAAAGTACCACATACTCAATTCCTTTTGCTAAGAATAGAGTAAAATTGAATATTGTTGCGGCCTGTATATGGTCGTAAAATCCATTAAAGGCTATAAACATTTTTAAAAAATCTATGAAAAGTATATTCGCATTCGTTTCCATCTGGTGAAAGGAAAGGTTCACTTAAAAGAGATTAAGATTTTTTTACGAGAAGGGCACTGAGCAATGAACTCTTGAAATTGAAAGCATTAAGATTAGATTAAGAAAGAAAACGAAGTTATTTTTAAGTATTTATTTATTTATTTTTATATAGTTTCAGTTACAGCACATTAGCCATTTTACACTGAAAGATAGCTAAACCATAAAATAAACACAAATTTGTACAGTAGAAACTGACAGTAACAGATTAATAACAGATAGAAAAAAAAAACACATAAGCATAGCGAAATATTGACATGAGTGAAAAGTGAGGCTTTGACAACAAATAACAATTACGCGTATGCACACAATTCAACCTTGCTTAATGAGGACCAGAAGTAATTTGCAGATAAGAGGATATCAGCGTTGTATAAATGGGAGCTTGAAGCAATATAATCACGAGAAAACTCGTCTTAAAATTATATTAATGATATTACTTCAATTTTCAATCAGATATCATGATCAGTACAATAGTAAGGACTCATATGTAACGAAATTTTGTCTAAAGTAACTGAAACTACATTTCAACTTTTGCATAGTATTGTGCATTTCGTAAAGATTATCACGTAAACTTCTTTTACGTATTTTCTAAAATCCAGATTGAACTAGAAAATCGTTCTTGCTCTCTCTCTCTCTCTATTTTGAGATGACATTTTCACCTATAGACAGTGTGCGAACGACAAATTGACAATAGCCTACATAAAGATCTCTTGTACAATAGGTCAGGGAAAAAGAGTATATTAAGATGTATCTAAGGGAGAATGGGAAACTATACGTAATTTTCTGTGCTCGTCGTTCATACAGGACATTGCATGCTCGGACAATTAAGCTTTGATGTCGGTTGAGAAGACTATTTTTTGTTACTTATGTTGTTTTCTTTTTCTCTGAATATCTCTAAACGGTATGGCCTCAATGACAGTTCATAAACTTTTTTTAGAAAGTCTAGACAAGCGTTGGAGTGGTATCCATGTCACACAGACACACAAAAGATAAGAATGAAATAATGTCATGATGAATTTTGATAGAATATCCCACGCTGATATCTCCCACAGTTCCCTCGCTTCTATATTATGTATCAGATACTGACCTATCCTGTTGTACATCATCTGAGTAATCCCACAAGTTAACAAACTGAAGACAATTTAAACAGTTTTTCTTAAAAAAGTTCTCGGACAATTTGTAAGTTAAGACAAAGATATACAAGATAATAAATAAGAACAAAAACAATAGAGAAACAATTAAATCGCGTACAAAGTTTTTCTTTTTCTCTTCCTTTGTGGATACCAACCTACGCGGATTTTTGTATTTTTACGTGCGTAGGAATTTCTTAATTCTAGGTGTTAAATTTGCTCACGCAATCTCTTTTCTTAATGTTCACGTATTTCGTTTAAGAAATACAAGCTAAAACTCTTCCTTTCGTTTTTTTAAAAATAGTATGGCAAAGGGAAAATTTTGTGCAATGGGTCAAAAAGAAGTTAATTATTTCCATTATTAGTTGTTATTAACACCGATGTTCTTGTGTGAATCTGCGTAGGTTAAAAGGAAACAAGTTCACGTATCTTCTTGACCTCAATTTTTCCTACGCAAAGAGTTAAAAAGGCGTAGGAGTATACATTTCACATAGCAAGCAAGCTTATGATAAGCTTGATATTCTCTTGTATGGTTACGATTAATATTTCAAGCTTGATTCTAGTTCCAAATTGAGTGTACTAAGTTGACTTGATATTGCAAATTTGATTTAAGTTGGACTTAGAAACTTATGTTGTTGATATATCTGGCAAGTCTGTTTCACGCTTGTTCTAACAAGTTTGATCGTCGGATGCTAACTAGTCAGTATGACTCAAGCTTGATTTAAGCTTTCAGACTTAAGACAACAAGCTTGATGGAAGTTGCTCTTCTTGACACGGCAAGCTTGCAACAAGTTTGAATGAAGTTTACTCTGATATCGAGGATTGTAGTCTTTTTGATTCCCCAATTTCTTGAAAAATACACGTTGTTTAGGAAGTAACTACACAACAGTTACTGGCAATATTTAATTAATATAAATTGCATAAGAATTGAATTTAAATATTGCCACTTAAACAGGGTAAGAGTGGATGTTCGAAAAAAAGAATGTTACTACCATGATAAAGCAGGGGAAACTTCAGGTCAATTAATACTCTGAGTTCAATCTCATTTTAGCACTCGTTTTACCCTCCAAACACATTATACATTCCAATTCATAGAAAATGCACGATGGACACAGTATAGGCCCTTATGTGCTACCGAGCAGGACAAAACGGTTGTAGAGTGTGCAAAGAGATTTGGGTTTTGCTCTGCATTTCGAAGGATCTTTCTTTTAAGACCTAGAAGTCAGTTTTGACGATATCTTAAAATTTCAAGGCTTGATCATATGTTCTTTTTGTTGTCGTAAGTATGTATGTAACAATAGACTCTTAGGCTATATAAGTTATGTAAAAAACATAGTTCTAAAGAAATTACTTGAGGAAAGAATATAATGGTTTAATCCATAATTCTGGAGATCACTAGAATGTACTTTTGGTAACATGCCTGGATGGGTGAAGTATACTCATGACTTCACTTCCTTTTTGTGTTGAGTTAGATAGTTCCAGTTGTCATAATGAAAATAACAAAATAATGTTGTTGTAAGCTGTTTTTATCTTTTGTGAACTGGCATTGGTCTAAGGTAGCCATAGGTCTTAAAGATGATACCATTTGACAAGTACTCTTCCAGAGTAGGAAACATGAAGGTAGTGGCCAGAACCTTTGTCTAGATACCATACATAATTCATCAGGTGAAGCTAGTGCTCCTTGATAGCATCTGGACTATGCGTATAGTTATTATAAAGGTGCAAATCGTCTTAGATGATTAATTACAAATAAGAAGTACAGTCCTTGGTTACTATCTATTTCTTATCACATTTGAATTTGAAAAGATAAGATAAAGTTAATTAAATGGGCAGTAACAGCACTATGGCCTAAGCTTGTCCCGAGCAGATAAATTTGAATTTACTTATGGCCTTTAGGCATCTTTAGGTAGGATGAGTTAGGAGGCGGACAGAGCCTAGTTCAAATGTACCATTTCGGCATTAGCTTAGAGTGACTAAAGAAAAACATCAATAACGATGACCGGCCGCTGAGAACGATCCCAGAACCTTTCAACTGAGCTGCAACCGCTCGGTTCTCTTGTTACATGTTTCATATTCTCAGAGTTTGTAATTTTGTTTTAATTTACACGTGCTAGGTTGTGCTAACTCCTAGAGAGTAGCCCTGTGTTAAGTTTGAGGGACTGGATTACTGTTCTCGGATGATCACAAGTTTAGGTAAAAGAAAAGAGTAAAGAAACGGTTATGGCTTTAAGTTCAGTCTGGCATTCGTCTGGTGGGACAGGGGGGGGGGGGGAGAAACAATGGCTAGCACAAGCAGAATTTTTGGGCATGTCACGCTTCATAAGAAAACAAAAACAGACCTTAGCTACTGACTGATAAGTTCAAAAGTTGTGGAAAGTCTGTATAAAGAATTCAGTGTCAAAAAGAGCCCAAATGTTTGCATGTACTGTGTGCCGGTAGACTATACGCATATGCATTTGTATACTTTTCGTACATGCGGCCGTGAGTGTGTGAATAGCTGAGTGAATCGTGTGAATATTTTGGCTGCGTGATAAAAGGTTTTTCACTGCATGACGTGTTCAGCTCATTTATTATATTCTCCTCTTTTCTCTCTCTCTCTCTCTTTTTAAATTGCCTTTCTAAAGCAACGTTCTTAAGATTTTTTTTCTTGCATTACAGCATGCCGTATCTAAATGCTTACTGAAAAAGCCAGAAAAATGCACACAATTCTAAGGTAAACTGCTCTTCTTATTATGATGTAACGGTAGACAGTCGGGTGCAACCACTTTCTTATCATAATCTCTTATTTTTGTCGTCTGGTCCGCCTTTTTCAGCTCCTGAATTTCCTATATTATCATATTTTTACTCCCCACTTCTTCACCCTTCATACTGCAGAACGAAACACACACATATGTTACATACTCACACATGTACGCACTTAAGTTAGGAGAAAGAGAATATTTTTGCACCATGTGAAGATGTGCCTCTCCGTTAAAGCAGAAAATTACTGTAATTATCTTTACGTGCATGAACCATCTTTTTTTTAAAAAAAAAATAATAACGCTCTCTTGAAGAACTAATTAATTGGTGTAGAGAGTTAAATAGCGTCAAAATAAGATGCTAATTGCAATATCAGTCCATAGGTGTGTATTTCTATATGTGCATTATTATTTTTGTTTCACTATCATAATTTCCTTTCTGTAAAATAAAAATAAACTGTTTCTTTTCTAATGTCACAATCCAATTCTTCCTTGTTATGAATCTGTTTTCCGTGTTTGAGACAATTTGCACTAAAAAGAGAAAAAAAGTATTTAACTGAAGATTGCGGACTGGTGGTAAGTAAGGCTCAGCGATTTTTCAATTTCGTTATCAAATATAGTTGCATATCGAATATAGATCGAATAAACACCCGTAGAAAATCGAATATAAATCAAATCGAAATATCATTTAATATCGAAATTTGATATATCGATTTTTATTTTTCTCGATATCGATATTTCGATTTCTCAAAATGTTGATCGATCAATCGATATATCGAATAACTGCACAGTCCTTGTGGCAAGTGAAACAAACATCGCCTTCGTTATAGACAACCAAAACAACAAAAGTGTCATGAGGGTTGCATAAAATATGCAACTTTACTTCAAATTAATTATACACTCAGATTCAATCAAAATGTCCGATTTCTAACCCTGATAAGTAGCACAATATGGCAACGCCGAGCCTATATTCTATATAGATTTAAAATTAATGTTTAATATGATGTTTTTACCACGTATCTTACCTCAGTGTTGCCAAATTTTGATATTTTCAAACTTTGAATTTTTTCCCCGTCGTCTACTTTCTAAGGATTTGACGTGAGTCTATGTGGGGTTCTATACGTCCTCCCAGGATGATGGAAATAATACCACAACATGATGACAATAAATAATAAGTTATTATTTAATTTTTTAAATATATTAAAATATAAGGAATGTCTCTTAATATCATAACGATTAAAAAGAAACAAATGATAATCTAATAATAAATTTACAAAGAAAAGATATAATTTTAAAATTAACCTCAAATTCCTTTAAAAAAATAATTACACAAATTAAGTTCAATTAAATTTTAATAAAGATAATTGCAAGTTGACATTGTTACAACAAATAGTATGTATGCATTTTACCTTACTTTTCCTCCATTGATGAAAAAAATGTAATTTAGGGGAAGAAAAGACAGAATTTATAATGCTTTAACAATGCCAATTTGAAGGAACACAAATTGCCTTATGGAAGTTTAAAATGACATTAATTTGTGTAATTATTTTAGTAAAAGAAGAATTTTTAGTTAATTTTCAATGACGAAAAAAGGTATTTACGAAAAAGAAAAAAATATTTTTCTTTGTGGACCGATTAGTTAGCATGGTCCCGGTGAAGGAGAGTGAAAGATGATTTGAATGATATAACATATGCCATTGTCGTTTTCGAAGAAACGTATAATAATTTGGCAAATTATTTGGTGTTCTTCACTATGATCACTGCTATAGGACGAGAAATATCTATCATCACGAGGCTGCTCGATCATAAGGTGCGGCGCCACACCTTAAGAAGCACCGCCACCCGTTAAAAATTCCAGTACAATTATGGAGTAAAGAGAATATATTGAGCACCGAGTCCGCATAACGATCATACTGCAATAAATGCCATTGTTCCTGATTTCACATCTACACAGTGACATCTATACATAATATAGGAAAATCAGGTCTAACAGTAAATTTTATTAGTTATTCGTTTAATCGACAGATGACACTACAGTAAATTTGCTGCCACGCATTCACAACAGTTATGGAAAATAAATGCTCATAAGAACAGACCATGTTATTTAACCCAGGACTACTATTTCCTGCTCTCTTTATGGTTGTTTAGATTACATGAACATGTCGACTATTCTGTGTGGATGCTTTTTGGTAGGTAGTGTAGGTATATTCAAAATAGATTAGTTCGTCTTTCTGTGTATGTGTTTTAATTTTTTAAGATATTTTTTTTTGTGTTATTATCTTTTTCACAAATAACCATGTGTATGGTAAATGTTGAAATTAAAACAGGAAAGTTGACAGCCCCCGTGATAGGAACTCGAACCCAGATTTCCAAGTTGTCGGTTGCGTATGCTGTCCATTACTCCACAACGGCACGGCCAGTTCTCTGTGTATATAAAATGTTCCTCTCGTCTCGACACTCTTGCAGCTTCTCATTGCTGGTTGCGAGACCCAGGCACTCCACTACAGGAGGATATTTTAGTTGAGAAATCTGCAATTGTGCAGTGCGAAAGAATAATATTATTACCTTCATTTTAGCGTCTATTCTTTCGTACTACCGTACAGTAGCGTACTTATCAAACTAATATATTCATTAAAGATTATAAGTTGAGATGGTGGTTTGTAACACTTGTTAAACGTAGAACCCTATCCTAATCATTTAATGAATCCATTGCCAAACTTGAATTCAGAAATGTATAGTCAAGGTTAACTTTATATACAGGTACATACAGTATTTATCTGGATTAAATTCATATAACTACAAACCCGCATTTTAAATTTTAATATTAAATTAAATAACAGTTACAAAATATTGAATTATAAGACTGAAAATGTTTTATTATAATGTAATTAGTAACGTAAAGACATTTTTCGGGTGCATGTATACGTAACCAGTAACAAAAGTTAACATACAATATGACGCAGAACAACAAACCCATTGAAACTAGTGCTGCCTTCAACGGTGTTAGTACGAATTATTAAATGTCCTCTGGCCTCGAAAATTAAAAAAAAAAAAAGTTGAAGTGGGGGATTGTATAGGGGGAGGGAACATAAACGAATTGTTTCTATTTTGTTGTCGTGTATGCGCCAACCGTTCTCTACATTCTAGTTTATTATAACAAAAATCCTAGCCACGCAAAAGCCCTCCTTATGAATAATAAAATAATGAGTTGACCTCTCGTTCAATATAGACCTTGATATACCATGAGATTGTTTTACGATAAGACATGTGAATATTGACATAGTTCCACTGTTGCTAGATTTTATTGTCATATTCTATACTAGAAGAAAATATTATGTCAATATAAATTTATACCCGTGAAAATGTACGATCCCAGCTAGAAGAGAAACATAATAATAAAGTTTTCCCTTCTCTGGTAAATGAGAATTATAATTCAATTATGTAGTGCATAGAGATACAAGTGTTTAGAACATAAAATGTAAAATAAGCTAATTTCAACCTACTGAACAAATTCTTACTTGCCCCAAATAGGTCTTCCCGAAATATATAATTGTATTCAAGTGAATTTTGTTCGTTGTATCTTCAAAGGACATCACTTTCTTTACTTGCTGTAAGTAGGTCTTATTTATTTAAACGTACTAAAGTAAATTTAATCTATCGTACGTAAGTTTGTCAGTAAGTGTCGAGGTAAAGAAAAAGGTTAAGTCTTCTTTCACTGTCTTCACACTCTTTGTTATTTCAATCTTGCGTACCACTAGAGGCAAATTAAGCGCAAATATATCATTTTAATTACATTCTAATACATTCTGAACAACACGTTGTCTGGATGCAATAATTTTATTATTGTTGTTAACAATGCAAATAGTTCATAGAACGCGAATCACATTGTTGCTTAGTGGGCGCAGCTCAGTTGATGGAGCGTTGGTTTCGCATTCGGAGTTTCCTGGGTTGGATACCGCAGCCGACCCCCCTGACTGAGATTTATCCAGGGTTTTTAGTAATTCAAACCAGGGTAATAACGGTATCTTCAAATTAGATCCTGGCCAACATCCTTCCACACATCGCATTCCGTACCCTATCTCAGTTAAAGTTGCCTGAAGACATTAGCAAATATAAAACTACAAAATCTCATACTCTGTAACGCTGCTTGATTGAAAAACCTAATATTTTTGTATACGTTTACTCGTTACATATTGCTGTATCAACAATTATTATATATCAAAATAATTCTATCCTTATTATCTTATTACATAAATAACTAATTTATTATAATTTTCTTTCCATGAAAGATAATTTTGCCATACAGTCAAGTAAATTATTCACATCTGCACAACACTTAATCGTACATAGTGTTGTGCTCAATTTAACTAAAAGTTAACTAACATTTGCTCTATTTTCTTATAAATTTTAGCCCGTAATTCTGAATCTACGTTGATAGAACTTACAGACTTTTATAAAGTAAAACGATACGATCTTTCTTCATATTTCTTTAGCTTTGTTTCAAATTGCTTATAATTATCACATAGCAAATTGGTCTTAAACACAATTAAACTTCATACAACATGTCTGTAAGAATATGAACAGTACATTTATTTAGGTCTCCCTTATCCAGAAGAAAAGAAGTATAAGCAGTTACTGGATAGCTTAGTTCCTACATGTTTACCAACTGTGGAGGAAATTGTTTTGCGATAAATATGGGAATTTTAAAGGAAGATATCACATCATATATAATTAGGGGCCATGAGTTCCACATCTTGGCCAAGTTACTTCTGGAAACCAGTTAATGTTCATACGCAGTTTGTGCGTTTAAATAGTTCTTCTAATAGACGAAACTCGCTCTTTGTGTCGTTGTTGTTTCTTTTGCCTCTAAGGGAAGAGTAAAAATAAAGACTTGTCAAGAAAGATAGCATCACAGTACAATGAACGGACACATAATCTGTTGAGACCAGAAGTGTTACCATCTTGCAATTCAGGTCTCTCTCATTTCAACGCATTATAATTTATCTTTGCGTATGATAATGAAAGTAATTTCTTCCTCTCTCTTAACTAACGTAATTGTATCATAATAATGTAATATACATGTAAATGTTTGGCGCAAATGACTTCTTCATACATTATTAATAAGATATACTTTAACAAACCTGTCTTGAATAAGTGACACACTCGTTGTAGATTGGTACTATTCAACCTGGGGACGCAACGACACTTTTGTGGATACACAATTTAACCCAGTGCTATGATAATACTTACTAATATTGTGAAAATTGATTTTAAAGTTTTGAAATATTCATTAGAAAGCTTTCAGATTGCTCTATTTAATACTTTAGAAATAATAATAATAATTTATGGGTATATTTATGTGCTATGAACAGCCACGGAGCCAATATAGCACAAGTTATACACCTAGAAATACAACAGCTATTACAACTTACAGAGCTTATCGAGTTTATTGGTCATCTGAGCGATTTACTACATAGCCATTACGAGTTATAAGTTAGTAATGGACGTATGAACCCACACAATAAAAGTGAAACTCAAAAAATATAAACAAATTTTACTTTCAAGTATCTTTTGGAATCCCTTTCCAAGCCTCTTGATTTAGCAAAACACTTACGTAATGTGACGTCAAGAAAAGAGTCAATTAAATTATTAAAATACTTATTTTTCTTTTCATTTATTAACATTTGTCTCTTCTAAACAACCAGCGTACACTAATAAACAGACAAGTTTGCCTTGACTTGGAACAAGTTGTGCACGGGAAATCCATACAAAAGTAAGAAACTGTTTATAAATCTGGGCAAACTGTAGAGAGAATAAACACGGAGACACAAAAGGAAGTGGTTGAAGTTTTATCTTCATTCCGGAAGAGCATAGTGGAAAAACACATTACATATTCAAAGTTTTCAAATGAAGAGCTAGAAGAATGGAGTTGAGAGTTGGCGGTCGAAAGAAGTTGAGTCCAAAAACAGAGGGTAATATTAAATAATAATAAATAAAAAAAAAAAGTAATGAAAATCTTTCGTCTTATCGCCTTTAGAAGTCTGGAAAACGGAAAACTCTTCACTCTAGGGAGAAACGGAGAGCATTCATTACATGGAAAGATGTGCTTGGCAGAAGGAAACCTAATTATCATTGAAAAAGAGGAAGACCCAACGCTTGAGTGTTATTTTTAAGTTATGTCCACCTAATCTTTACTTGCTTTTTTTTTTCTTCTATTTTCTTGCTGAGGTTAGAATAAAAAGGAAAGAAGATTATAAAGAAACTGGGGAAACTAACATGCAAATGTATATGAAAATTGACAAGTCAGATTATAACAGAACATGCACTTAACGAAAATTTCTAGGTTATGTTTTAATTTGGGATTAATTCAAAATGAAAGGTTAGGAGTTTTTTCCTAACTCCAAATTAATATTTTGTATTCTGAAATTATTTTGTATTTCAGTATCTCTGAAGATTTTAAAAAAAAGGTTGAAATATTTTATACTGACTTTTAAATGAATTGTGTTGACTGATAATCAAAGTTGATGCCTTCATGCTATAATTGCTTGCTGAACTGAGTGGGAGCCCAACACCATACCGATGTCTCCTTTACCGATCGGATGTTCTCCATGAAGTCTTTGTACATACGAACTCCGTATCAACTAACCAATTGTATTGTAGTCGAAAGCAAAGGAAATGTATACGAAGATATTACTTGAGGTTTCCTATGATTTGTTCAGGAACCAACGAAACGAAATACATGTTAACTTCCTTTATATCGAATCCCTGTGTGCAAAGCAAGTAAACGTATCGATTATCATGTTCACATTTTGTACGTATTTACCAAAGCAATAGGGATCGATACACCTAATTTAGTTGAAAAAAATCAATTTAACAAAACCTCCTGATTGAACTATATTAATAATAATAATAATACCCATCTCTTTGTTTGACGTGCATAAAATTTGTAACGAAAGATGTAAGAACAGAAGTAGTATTATGTGGTAATAGGCGGATCCTTTCTCCCTTTGCTGGGAAACCAAAGTCCGTGTAATATTTCTCATACTCAACATTCGTCATCACTCGCCTTCTTCCATCTCTTGTTCTTTTACTGTTTCTTCCTTTTTGTTTTATTTTTTCTCTTTGTTCGTTGTTTTGAGCGAGTAAAGAAGACTTCTTAGTAACGGATGGCTAATTACCCTTCATCAATATCTGCCAAATTTGGGAGAGAAGCCGCGTTCTAATGTTGTAAACCATATGGTAGCGTTCTCTTTTCAGACCACCCTTCATGTCACTGGGTAAGTATTCATGGAATGAATAAATGAGGCAGGGATTCTCTCTCTCTTTCTCTCTCTTTGCTTGCTCCTTCTGCTTGCTCTTTTCTGACTTTTTTCCCTGGATTAACGAATCTTTTCCATATACTTCTTAACTGGCAGTTAGTTTCTTATTCTGTATCCATTGCCTTGAATACCAGGGTGGCAAAAGCACTGTTTTCCAAGGTAAGTAAATACCTAGCCTTGCCATAAGTGAACAACTGATGTTGTTTGAAAAATGCACCTATGCCTTTGTTTGATATGTTTGAGTAAAATAAAGATGGAACAGGCATAAAGTGAAAAGTTGTTTCAAGTAATATTTGAAAGTCTGTTAACTATAATAGATCGTTCTTGTGAGGGTTAGAATTCGTATATTTTGGTAATGTGCATGTGCTATTTGTTTGAATTGAATGCCTCGTCTTATGATGAAATATAGAACTGCTCTCAGATTTATTGTTAATATCGATGTACTTGTCTATGGATGCATGATGATTGGTGCTCAGCTGAATCATATTGTTGTCTATTTATTTTATTTTTATGGTAAATCTGGAGAGGTTAGTACACTGTTAAAAATGTTCGTCCAGTTGCCTGGAAAATGTCAGCAAACTAGTCATGTTTAATTAGCTGAATTAAATATGACTAACAAAATTCAGAAACCTTTCAGTTTCCAAAAACATTCAAACAAAGAATACTTAGAAGAAATGTTCTCTACTATTATCCAGGCTCACAATCTAAATCTCAAAAATAGTCCCAATGCGAACCTGCATAATAGTAGAGAAAAATTCTAAGTATTCTTTGCTTAAATATTTTTGGAAACAGAAAGGTTTCTGATTTTTGTTAGTCCTGTTCCATTCAATTAGTTTCTTGACTTTTCCCAGGCAACTGAACGAAAATTTTTAACAGTGTAACTACTATGCTAGTAGACTTATAAAGTAATGTCAAGTACATGTCTGAAGCTAATCGTTAAGATTTGAATATTGTCAGCTGAGAACGACAACATAATTAAATGTAACTTAATCTTCTGGATTAATGAATGTTGGGAGTAATCTAATGCAGACATATAGCAGTAGCTTTCGGCAGCTGAATTATGTAACTAACCATACATATTTACATACTAATGAAGAACAAGTTAGAAAATAAGTAGGAAATATTGTAAAACGAATATAAAGACCACAGGGAAAGAACATACTGTACTTTGTCCATATCGTTTATTTTATAGGAGAGAGTTTTGAAACTTTATAACCAAACCTAGGTAAACCTGCACATCAAATAAATATTTGTTTTATAATGGACGGACCATATACGGTGTGATAATTAGTTAGAAAGACTCTTCAAAGAGGAAACTGATGGTATTCCTATCTCAATTTCGTAAAAAATGGACAAGTAGCTCTTTCTCTGTGTTCGTCATAATGGTTTCCATGTTCAGACTCAGTATTATCATACAGCATTTACTTGTAATTCTTGGATGAACCATATACTGGTAACTTTATCAAGAAGCTCAACGTTAACTCGACCAAAAGGAAAACATTTTTGACATATAGTAGTCATATGGTCTAGTGTGAAGGCCCTTGCTCACCATTCAGGAGTAAACAGACTGATTAGGCACAGTCTCTAAGCCTTCCTGGACTTCTCTTCAGTTTCACCAGACAAATGCCAGAATATTATCTAGAATACAAGTCCTACCTACCCTATCCTTCTTGCTGGAAGTTGATATGATGGGGGATCACGTAAATAGGGACTTAGGTCCTTGGTGCCAGTAGATCTATAGCACGTGAATGTAAATTTAAATAAAATCCCAGTAGTCGCTCACCCTGTCTGAGGTGTTTTCAGATGTTTTCCCCAGTCACAACAGACAAATGCTGGGATGGTACTTTCAAACTAGATCCTCTCCGACTTACTTACAACAAGCATTCTCCTCCACTACCCTGAACTGAAGCAAACCTGCCTCAAAGCAATAAACTAAAGTCAATTTAATTGAGGTAATAGAAACGATTCAAATATAGGAATTATTGGGCAAATGTGGACACTATACGGGAAGACTGATCTAAGTCCACTATTTCTTTTTTTTTTGTCGAAAATGTGTTTTATACATAAGATGAAATATATTTTAATGCTCTTTATTGTGGAGAAGTGATATATGTTTGGGTTCTTCTTAACCGAGTAATTATATAACCTTCGCCGCAGCAATATTAAAGATAGGAACGTTTCACTTTAAAAGTTAATTTTCCAAGAAGTTAGTTAGTAAATCAGTAAATTAGTAAGTCAATAAATCAGTCTTCCTCTACACTACCCATCTAAGACAAAAGCATGTGCGGATTAATTTATAACAGATTGTTTTTGTAAAAAAAAAAAGAATCCCCAAAGTACAGCATTGTTTTTATAAATAGAAAGACTTACAAAGTATACCTTCATAAAATGTATAATTTTATGAAAATAGAATTAACTTTAACGAGAATTTTCATACACATGCGCACACGGAAGACAACATATTCGTTTTACTTCAGTGTGAAAAATCACTGAATGTCGTGCTCTAAAATGTCATCAATTTGGATTACACATAGCACTTGCTTTTAAATTCTAGTTTTTCATTAGTTTTTTTTTCTTTAGAAAAAAAAATCGCGTGAGAAAAAGGGAAGGGAAAATAAGTCCACGTGTTTCAACAACAAACTTGGTGCTAATATGAGCTTCTGATTATGTATGCAGTATCATAACAAGATTGTTGGTAGTTAAAGTAAAAAAAAAAAAAAGACAAGTCGTGTTATTTGAACCTGTGTTCATTACATAAAGGCGTGACATTTAATCATTGGTAGCTAATTAGAACAACACGAATTCTTGTTTCTTCATTACTATTATTAGTCTTACTATTTGCTTTCTTCTTCAAATTAACTTAACTCATAGAAAGAAAGTTACTTTGATCATTCTGTAAATCTTTCTCATATAATTGGGCACCACATGCATTAAACAATTATATTGGCACGTCTTAAGATTCACTCAAGAAATTTTTCTCCATGGGAAAAATCTGACAAAATCTCCATTAAAAAAAGTTTCCTTATGAGAAGCCAACATTCTTTAATAATGATTAACAAAGAAAATGTAGGGATATGTAAAGCAGCACTCTTCTCAAAAAGTTATTAAATAGGAAACGAAACCTTATAAACAAATATTTTGTTTTCCATGTTACTTTTAAAATCTTCAGATTTTTCAACATCTATTTTTTTCTTTTGAGAAGTACGGTTTTCACATTTTCTTTTAGAGCCAATGAATTGATAAAACCAATGAATGACCTCTATCTAAATGCGATACTGGGCTGAAAATTTCAAGAATATATGAACGGGGAGGACACTTAATCTCGTTTGTCCACTTCCAGTCTAAACCAACATGGAGCAAATTTTCGATTCTAACTCAGTTTTTTTTACGTTTGATATCGTTTTTATATCTTGATACTTAAGATATAAATAAGGTTTTCTTATTTATATCTTAATTATTTCAAAAAACGTAAATAGTATTTGCAGTATTTTCTATTATGTGCAGAGTACGGTATACTATTATAAGAATAACTTAGGAATTAAGACTTAAATAATAATAATAAACGGCCCGCACAGCGATAAGAAGTGTATAAACTGAGTTAGAACTGAAAATTGTGTCCATATTGGATTAGACTGGAAGTGGACAAACGAGTTTAACTATTTGTTCTGGTGTCTCTCTATCGACATTAAGCAGTCACTCCAGTATAGTTACAGTAGAGCTCGATGGATAGAACAGAAAATCTCTTTTCACAAGATCAAAGCAAAACAAATAAAGTTATTTTATCCCACTACAGAATGCACAGAGGAAAAAATCTGTAGTGGCAGTTTAATTATTTTGCTCTGTCTTACTCAAATTGTTTTAAATTTTGACAGAATACCAGTATCATAGTATTCAACCTGATTTGGAAGTAGATGGTTGAAAATACAGAAGAAAAAAAAAACAGTTGGACCACTTCTCAAGGAACAGGCAGGTCTTCTTCACAGGTAAATTCTCTGTATGTCGGACACCTGTGATTTGGAAACATTTAAGAGAAACAGAAGGCGTTCAACAAGTCAGGTTTTTACCTCATTTCTGTCTGCGACCAAAGCGATTTAATTCTGTAGGAAGGCACGTCGCAGTATGTAGTGACCGTGTGGAAAAATTTGGTCATATTTTGCCAGTTAAAAGATTTTATACGTATTATTATCATCTATGAAAGGATATTATAGTGCAACAAAAGAACCGAATTCAACAAAAGAGCTTTCCATATACTATATAGTTTACCAACCTCCAACTCTACATAAGAGGCTGTTATGGCAGCGACAATATTTTTAACAATGAGTTGTCCCGTTGATCTCTCACTCGCTTTGTTCAAAACACAATTGTCTCAATCTGTGACCAAGATATGTTGTTCATACAGTTGATCAATATAATAAGCTTCACATATCAGAATTTATCTTTGCTTTCCAAGTTGGTAACATATTTGGTCAAGTTGCTTGGTCCTTCTCTTCATAAAGTGATTAATAACGATGAAGTTATATAGCTAAATTGAAGGGGGGTTTAAACCATACTAGCCTAACCCACATTTTATCACATTTAAGAAAAACGCTTTAAATGTTTAATTATCTTGTACATTGACATGTTTTTTTTTAGCATAACTCTTGTCTAACCCAGCATACAAAAGATATGCAAACGACATATTATGCCAAATGTACAAGATGTTCAAATATATTAAAAAGCTTTTTCCTTAAAAATGATAAAAACTGGTCTTCAGGTGTACTTTTATCCTTCTTGTAAATTACGGTATGTTTAGGTAGCTTTGCACTTAGTTGTGCATCAAGTGAACTTCATGTGGTCGTTGTGTATCCTTCACATGTTAAATTATAGTGGCCAGAGGAACTAACTGGAACGTAAAAACAAGTTAATTAATGGGCGATTGACTTTAGTTTAAGTAAAACTAGCAAAACTGCAAATGAAAAAAAAAATGTAACGGCTTGCTACTTTACAAATGCTACTTGGACTGCAGTATACACCAATAACATATTATCGGAATGTATGGAGAACATTCCACATTAATTAGTCTTCTTCGAAAAGCAATTAGTATGTGTATTTTTTTTTTACAGTATTATATATTTTACAATTTTCGAAAAGGGCTAATTAAATCTCAATATTTCTTTTCTTTTACGCTGGTTCCGAGTTATGCATTCTTACTCATCACTGAACTGAAGATTTTGTCGTAATTATAAAGAGAAATATTCTTGTGCCAAATAAACGACCCGGCAGACAGTTGCTTCTTATTCGGAACGAAATACAGCCTTGTGCCATTTCTATATAATACAAACATTAATCAATGTAAACAGCAAATACGATTGCTGGTGTTTTATTGTATGTTGCTGTACAGGTATGCACTGTATTTTTACTTGTTAGCTGTAGTTCAACTAACTATATTAGGCTAAGCTCCAATTGAACCTAACCTTCAATGATGTCACCTGTCACCTGGAGTTTCGAATGAGATGCTTAGTAGGTTAGGTATTGAACTCGATTTGTACTACTCATACCACTATCAAATGTCATCTGCATAGTGGTCTTAAGCTCCGAAGCAGTATCTAAAATCTATCCCAATATACATAGTTATGTTAGAAGAATATACTTCAAAATATATCAAATGTTCAGAACTTTATTTTCTGAATCTTATTTGTTACTATATGTCTGGACTACTCATATCCACAGTTCTATTTTTCCAAGGATATCTTCTCATATATTCATATTTTATACAAGATTATATCCGTATACTTAGCATTCGTGCTTCCTACACATTTACTTTAAATAATGATTCCCTTACTGGCATAACAAATTCATAATAATTAATTAATCAAGACATTTGACCAAATGTCATTTCAATATTCTAATTCAAATTCGGCCCAAATTCTCTAGATACTCAAATATTTATTACCAACGAAACAGTGTGTTCCTAATTCAATTCATAATATTCCTAAAGCTCATTATACAATAATCTACCATGAACTATATTCATTGAATCAATTACCTGTCCGGTTTATAGTAAATCAATCCGAAATTTATACAAGTACGTAATTGTTACTAAAACAAATAATGCCTAATAATAGTTGGACTTAAATTTGGTTTGGTATACCAGACATAATTTTTGGAATCTTTCTGTATTTCTAAGATACGATATATATGATTAGTGAAAACTTGACTGTATAATTAACTAAGAAAACTATGAAAGTATAGTAAGCTATTTTAAAATAAACAAGATCAAACGAACTTAACCTTACCTAACCTACAGTAAAATAATTTAGGTAAACGATCAAACGTGCCTAACATAAAGTAATATAGCTTAAACTAAACCATCCTAAGCAATAACTAAATGTAACCGAAATAAACAGAAGAAACAAACTGAAAATAAAACGTGAAACTGAACTGAGAAGGCGATAAGGGCCCACAATACATATATGGTCAAGAAATACTGTTTATTACGTGTGTACAAGATAGTAGTGGGAATAAATAACATTCATTACATAATAGTAACCGTACTTTATTATTTCCAAATTAAATTAATGTAACTTAGTCTAACTTGAAATCAATAATACATAAGGTGGCCCAACTGTTTTAACTCTTCCGTATCTCTCTAAATGCTTTTTAAAAGGTGATAAAAAGAGCCAAGCTGTATCTAATTTGAAGTAGAGCCATTGTTCTATTCATTTCAATAGGAAGATGGAAACTTACTGTCGAATAAGAGAATGGAAACATTACTTATGATCCAAAAGTTACAAATTTATATCCTTGAAAGAGAAATGAAAGACCCAGATTCAGCAACAAATTTATATACAGTACAAAATTTTAGTCAACTCTTGTTTTCATAAGAGAAGACAATTTTATAATTAAGAAGTTTAAAATTGGAAGTACGGGATCTGTTTTGTGTTGGGCTAGATGAACACGCTAGGTAAATTAAACACTCCACCTCAGTTGACTACACATTATTATTACAAAAATTAAGGCTTAACATTTTGCTGTTGTACACTTTGTATTTAAGAAACCTTAGTGTTCTCGCGGTCCTTTCTCCCATGTTAATAAGAAAAATAATGTTTTCTTGTATTTCATAAGCTCTATGTGATAATATTATTGAGCTGCCGTAGCTCAGTGGTAAAGCGTTGGCTTACCATAAGGGAGGTCTTGGTTTCGACCCCAGTGGCCGACCATCCTGTCACGTTTACCAGGGATTTTTCCTCAGTCACACCAGGCAAATGCCGAGATGGCACCTTCAACATAGGCCCTGGTCGACACCTTCCCGAATCCTTTCCCCTCCGCTATCCCGTACTGAGCCTTAGATGCCTAAAGGCAATAAATAAAATTCAGTCAATTAATGTGATAATATTTTTAATGTGGGGGATTGCACGTGTTTTAGAAACAGAAATATTTGTCGATATTTCGTTCTTGCATAAACTGAGACAAGATTATTTCCTGATTTGTGTGTGCGAGAGGAAGAGGAAGAGGAAGAGAAAGAAAGAAAGAAAGAAAGAAAGAGAGAGAGAGAGAGAGAGAGAGAGAGAGAGAAGGACTATCAAAAAAGAAGAAGAACAAGAATTCAAAGTTTAGAATGATGTTTGTGAAAGCAAGGAATCGTATTAACCTCCTTAATGTACAGTACAATCAGCTTTGGCGACGGAGTTATCAATCTTTCTGAAAAGATAAGTAGCTTGCTAATTGATGCTTTGCTGGAAAACTTTTTCACCATCTAAAGCAAAACGAGTTGGTGCTCCTCTTTGAGGGTAATTAATCACAGGCAGTAGGTGACACACCTCTATACTTATATATATATAACTATTATGCAAGTTCCCATGTTAGCTTCAGTTTTCATGAACGAATTCTTTATCTAAAATGCGCCATTAAAAATAAGATTATTAAAATATAATTATTTTTTAATATTGTAATTAATTTATTTTAAAAAATTATGAAGGTTTATAATATTTAAGAACAATTTCTTAGAAATTATTTAAAACAGAAAATTTTCAATTTTTATCTCTATGCTGTCTAACGAAACATGTTGGACATGTAAACATAAAAGTTAATTCCCTACATGACGTTTATACAGAATAATGAAATATAATATGAAATGTTTATTTTCAGGTCTAACATTTTGATATGTAATAGAAAATTATGATTAAAAAAGACTTGGGATTTAGTATCTTAAAGTGAATATGGCTTATGAGATATTCTAGATGAGCATTATTGACACGATCTAAGTTCCAATCCTTAGAGAGGAGTATATACTGGTAATTTTGAAAGTTTGAATTCGGAATACGGAAGAGGTTAACGAGTAGGAACTAGGATATAAATAGCGGAAAGGGAGGTTACAATGTTCCTCCCCCCCCCCTTCCTGTCTATATTCTGCGCGCTGGTGAGCACGACTAAGAGGAGTGACTGCACGGCAGGTTAATGAAATTTGGACCAATGTATATGACTGACTGAAACGTCACTAAATATCATAGCAGCGATTCGCCCTTCCTTATTGGTAGCGAGCAAACGTGATGTAGAGCTCTGTTCTTTCTAAATTATAAGTATAGTTGAAGTCCCTAAGGATCAATGCGGAGAAGATAGGGTGTAAAAATTCGGATTGACAGCAACACACGACAGAACAGCTCAAATATTTGTGCATTTCAGTAGCATGAAACATCACATAAAGCCTTGTTTTCTTCAACAAATGTACTTAGCTTAAATGCTGACTTTTTTAGTTTTTGGAAGTTTATAACGTCAAATGTGATAAACTTGAGGGTTTTTTTCCCTTTGAAAACACAGCTACAGTACAGTTAATCATTCTTGTTACTAGATATTTAGAAAAGAAAATCAATTTACATCATGAGTACTGTTCACATGGTTAGATACAGAAGAGATTAAAAAAAATATACTGATAACAAAATTCTCCTAACGACAATCCCCGTCCCAATTTTGAATATTAAACAAAATTCCATACCCCTTCCCTAAAGCTGTATCCGCCATAAAGTTAAGTAACCATCTACATATGTATACTATTAAAATCACCATATATGATCTACATTTATTAGAATTCGTTTGCGTCATAATATTATCATTTCGACTTGCAAATATTTGGTAATTTTCTGTAGGTACTCTGTAACTACGGAAGTAGGTGAGTTAGTGACGGGACAGAGAAAGAAGGAGAGGAAAAGGATAAAACATGTAAGTAATCTGGGAGAAATAACGCACCGAGAAGGGGGGAAAAATATATGTATGAAAGACACTCATAAATAATGTGAATAAAGATGAAAGTTCTTCCTCTGCTTGGAAAGAATAGCCGAAAGAATATGTGTATGCTGCTTCATACATTGGAGAGAACCCTCCCAACCCAACCTCTCATTAATAAACATCAACAGACGGTATTTTCCATTTAATATCATTGATTCTTCCTGTTTCCCTCGCTATATCTTAAGAGAACGAATAATGTAAAAACGGCAGGAGAGAAGCTGTTTCATGAATCTTTCAAGGATTGCTAGGAATTTGGGGGGAGGGGGAGTGAAAAAATGGTATTGCTTCCGGTTTCTGTTTGACCCATACACTTCCGAAAGTTATTTTTCATTTTTCTGCCCCCCCCCCCCTCTTGTTTAGAAAAAAATCTTGCTAAAAATGTTGCGGTCATCTACAGACTGTTCTTGACGAAGTTCTAGTGACAATAGCTTCTGCACAAAGTTAGGCTAAGAGACGAATTACTAAGGTCCCTGGCTAAAGTGATCAGATTGGTAGTTTTCCATTGCTTTCATTGGAATGCTAATGTTTTAACGACGGGACCTACAGTTTCAAGTGGACACCGAAAAACTAGCGCTCTCATCAGGAAACGAGAACATAATCCTTTGATTATTCCTGCCTACGACCGAGACCAACTGTGATGCTCATCTTCAGAGATTCTTTTTCTTAGAAATCAGAATTACTAGACTGAGACAATAACCACCAAATGTGCTCGTGGTCTAGTGGTTAGCGTCCATGACAAATAATCCTCAGTTGCTGGGAAGGTGTCACGAGCAGTTATTGTCACAGATTAATGATATTGACGTTCTGAGTTCGAGCCTCAATGAAAAAGGTAAATTTTAAATGGTATATTATGACACGAGAAGAAAGATAATTTCTTTCGAATTGTAGCATATCTGTGTAACATAAAAATGAGAAAGAGAGAACAAAGTGTTCAGATAGTCTGAAAATTGTTGGCAAATTTCCTTTCTTCGTGATAAGAGGTTTTGACTTTCACTAAACCAGAGCTATCCATATGGTAGATGCTAATGACCCGCATTTTAATTTGTGGTAAATTCCGGGTAAAACAGTTCGAACGAGGTTCAAATCTGCTGGTCTTCATATGAAGGAAGGAAGAACAACTGTCAATAAAATTGGAAGACACACTTATCATGAGCAAACTTGAATGAAAGGTACCTTGAACATTTATCTCAAGTCTACTTTGGATTGCGGCAAGTTAACTACCAGGTAAGGGCAAGTTTGCAGCAAACTAACGGTGCACACAAAATTCTAAAAAAATAAATAAAACCAAGAACAGAGCTAGTTGAAAGATATTACTTAGGAAGAAACAGTATTATAGGTACCGGTACTGTATTGTATTGTAGTTTACGGAGCTGAACCCTGAGGATGATAAATGGAACGGAAGACCAGAAGCTTTCGAAAGGAGAGATTCGATAGACCTATGAATAAATAAATAAATAAATAAAAGAAGTTTGTTATAAAAACTGTTCAAAGAAGAATTACTAGATTGGAAAGAAATAATTAGGGATATTGAATTTAAAAAAATGACATTATTCTTCCAGCAATTCTGTCTCCACTTTTCTTTCTGCTTCTACTAAAGACCAGAACAAGGGATGAAGGCTAAAATTGCTGTAACGGATCTACCACTCTAAGAACAATAGTAACAAAGATTATGATGAGGATGAAACTAATAATTACTTTGGTGAAAATAGGAATGAACAACCATTTCCAGCTACGGACTTCAATCAGGCCCACTCTACCGCTTAACTTGTGGGAACTCCCAAATAACTTACGATTTACCAAATTACCCAGTTTATTGCTCTCTCTCTCATGAAGTTACATCGTAGGTTTTGAAACAATTAAACAAACCTGTATGAGAAAAAAAGTCATTGTAATAATTTCAAAAATTTATGAAGTATATTAAACAATCTATGAAATTTGTAGTTGCCTTATACTGCTGAGTGTTCTTTCTATCTGTACGGCTCACTTTTCACCAAAAATACCATAACAAGACTCATCTCTTGCTCCCTTTGTTGCTTTCTGTGCTCTTAATGAAAAGATGATTGGATTATAGGTTAGGTTACAACAAAACAAGGAAAGGAAGAGCCGCTCCCCCCTCCCTTCCTTTCCGAAAAGGAGAACAGCTATTTATTTTCTTTCCCCTTTCTGTCTGGAACTTGCCTTCCAATGCCCAAAGGCAATGAGACAAGAAATATGTCGAAGGAGCAACAGTTCACATACCGGCCACTTTCTACAGCCCTACCTGTCGGCTTAGCCTGTACCGTTGCCTCCAGACAAATTTTTGCAACCATACCACTTGCAGGTAAATCTCCCGTTATTTATTTGCCGACACAACCAATTAATAATAAATTGACAAATTATGGTCTATAATTATATTTTGTTTAGTCTAAAAAAAGAGAGAGAGAGCTATGTAGGTCTATGCTGAGAAAATATAATAAAGAAAGTAAGGAAAATGCGAAGAAAGAGAAAAGTGATTACGGTTTGTAATCCGAAATATAATTTTCAAATAATTGTCTAATGCTATAACGAGGAGAATGTTAGTTTAACTACTACGAAGCAAGTAATGAAAGATACCATAAATCTTCTACATGCCCCCTGCTCAAAATCATTCTGTAATGAAAATACTATGTTACCACGTTCCATTAATGATAAAATACACAATCGGCGTATTATTTTTGAAGGAAGGCTCCGTAGCAGAGTGGATTCAACGGATAACAAATCACAAGGTTACAGGTTCGATCCAGTCACAGACAAGTGAGAAAAATTTCAACTTAAAATAAGACGCGTAGTGGAATAAAGATAGGGTGTAATCAAGATCACGTTTTTCTTCTGAAACTACTGTAAAAATATACGTAGTTCCGTTAATTAAAATAGTAGCTAAAGACGGTGCTTTCCGATATAGCGTTCAATATCGAAAATATCGGCAAAACCATTTGCCATTCAATATTGATAAATATTGGATAACAACCTCGATCAAAATTGCAAGTCATATGTTATTGATATCGGCCGATACTTAAGTGCTACTGGGATTGTTACACGAAGATTAAAGCCCAAAGAGTATGTCTTGTAAAAGCACTTAGTATTTGTCTTAAAGATGATAGCCGTAAGTAATAAATTGGATTGGATATACTCAACTTTTTCAGTTTTGTACAAGGGCAAACATTATAAATAGTATATTACTTTGTGAAGTAAAATTTAACCTAAATGTAACTAACGTTTCTTATTTACATCAACATGAGGAGCCATGTAATTAATCCATTAATTTGTAAACTTTTCATTAAATAATATTTGTTGTTGGTTGTAGTTAACAGAACTTGTTTTCTTATATTCTACATAGGCATATTGACTGTTATTCTTTCTACAAGATGTTCTCATTGAATCTTTTTTTAAGTATTCCCTGTCGATATGCTCTCTTCCTTGTTCGTGTGTTCTAAAATGAAAAGAATTATACCAATATTTGTAATTATACTAAAAATAAGGTTGTTTACAACATAATAATCTTAGGTAGCATCTCTGGATGATTTCTAATTTATTTATATTAGATTTTATTATATAATTCCATGCCGTGGAATCATATTTTATTTGGGTTTAATTAAAACCAAAAACAAATTTTAAAATGAATTGATTTTAATAAATTCTTCCCATCTGATGTGCCATATTCTTTTTGTATATTAATTTCCATATTATTATTATGTTGATACCATGAAACAATACTGTTAATATATTCTTGTAGTAATTGGTTATATGTTAGATTGTTGACTTCTCTTAATTATTTTCAAATCATCAGCGTGCAACAATAACGTCGAGTTCTTTATCAAAGAATATAAGTCATTGATAAACATACTAAGTAATAGTGGACCCAAAGGTCAGCCTTGAGGAACTGCATTAGTTATAAGAGTTTTATATACACAACCTAACCTATTTTAACTTTGAATGCTCTATTGTTAAGATAACCTTTGAACCAGTTTACATTTCATAGCTAGACTATTATATTCTAGCTTGGTTATTAATATATTATGACTAACAATTAATATATTCCTTTCAGTAGAGTCGTTCATTGTTGAGGGTTGTTTCCTTTCTGTAGAATGTGGTCTACTTTTGAGGGTTGACTCCAATTTCTAAAGTGTCTTCCACTTTTGATGGTTGGTTCTTTTCTGTAGAATATCATTAACTTTTTTAGGGTTAGTTATATTTTGTATAATATCAAAGATCGTGCAGTTTGGAGGTGACTTATTTGGAGGTAACAAAAGTGAGTTAGAATCGAAACTAAAAACCTTGATAAGGCCTGATTGTGAACGTTATTCAGTCACCAGGCTTTGATGACATAATTGTTATTTTTCTCCTCCTCGTGAAAGTGAAATCTGGTATTACTTCTTAACTGGGTGACGTGCAGAAATTGACATTAAAAGTTTTGCTTCTGCGAAATTATTTAATTTATGGGCATATGCATTCTGTATGCACGTTTATTTCCGTTATTCATTGTATGCACATAAGAAGGAAACTTCATTATCACTGGCCAATAAGGATAATCGTTTGCCAGTTATTAAAAGTCTTCTGGAGTTGTAAACAAAATTAAGTACTTTCTAACTTAGTAGCATTTTTAAATTTTTAAGATCATAAACAGTCAATCAAGATAATTGGTGTCTAGGAGTTTAACTTTCTGGAACGCAAATAAGTCATTATGGAAAAGGCAAAGATACTTGTTAACTTGGTTAATTTACTGTAATGCTTTGCAATTTTCTGTACAGAATTGGAGAAAATTAGTATCAGGACTTCCAGATATTTTAAGGTATTATTTGATGTTTTAAAACGAGAAAAATTAATTGTGCAACCAGGGCTCATAAAACACAAATAGCCTCCCAATAGATGTCGTTGGCAACGCTCTGTACACGCAAAAAATTTTGAAGAATATAACCAACATTCTTGCTTGGAAACAGATCTCGAAATTTTTACTTTTCGAACTCTGATACAATTTCAAAACTTTTTATTTATTAAACTGAAGAGTTAATCAAAAAAACTTCGCTGAGTCCACAAGAAAGTGCAGTAATATAAGTAAGTGTTTAAAGCCTATTAACCAGTCTAAACTGCATCTATAAACACACTAACAGAAGATTTGAATAATTTAATGTGTCATATGCGCGCTTGAAATATATTATTTAACATTTACAATTAGAAGTCTTTTAAAAATTTATAACTTGAAAATTGTCACCAGTATTATGTATTATTCAGTGAAATCGCAGCTCGAATAACGGCCACTAACATGGATACAGTATATAATCAATTATGACTCGACTACTCATTGATTAGCCATTAATTCGGTCTGTTGATGTCATGTCGAATCGCCATACTTCGCAAACGAAAGTGGGAACAGCCGCACTATAAGAACTCTCTCAGCTGCCAAGTTGGGTTTAGTACCATACAACAACCTTGACTTTCGTTACACATATTTTAAAAGTACATTATTACCAGACACCAAAACTTATATTTTAAATTTTAAAATTTGCGTCTTTTTTTTTTTCCTTTTCAAACAAAATATACAAATAACCGTTATATGTTAATATACTTTATAATGAAGAGGAGGAAAGGCGAGGGCGTATTAATATCTTTAAAGCCAGCTTGCCTTCCCCGAATGGTACATTCTGTTTTTGCTTTGCACGTGCATGTAGGGTATTTATTATAAGGATAGTGAAGAGATTACGGTCGGCGTCGGTTGGTTGGTTACGTTTTATGCCTGTTAGAGGTGCTTCCTCTTCACATTATTATTAACATTGTCATTATTATGAGCTCAGAAAATGCCCATGAAAAAATAAATACATGTGGCGAAGTAAAAAATAAAATGAACTTCAAGACCGTAAAACTGTAAATACGTAACAAACTGTTGTCTCAGGTTTAATATACAACTGTTAAAAAAATAATAACTAGTGTGTTTTCAGCCTTGGGATTATATCAAGTTGTCAGTCCCAATAGTTTTGGACGCTTTATTCTTTTCAGCTTTGAGTTCAGGAAACTTTATCAACTGTCTTTGAACGTTCAGGACTTGGAAAGTACAGTAGCAATTTTGGTAAAATTGTTGGTTGTCATACAGAATAATGGATATTAGTTTTTATTTAGTCGACATATATATCCGATACTAATTTTTTTAGGAGTCTTGTAAAACGTACTTGCAATTGCCGTTCTCACAGCTCTGCAGGAAAGTTTCGGCTGTTGAAGACCTGCTTCTGTACTTAGAAATGATGGATCTTGATGCATATGGCTTTGCCATGTTTTGAGAGGATACCAAATAGATATCTTATTGCAGATTTTACTACTTCTGACTTGAGTTTTCGAGTGCATTTAACAAGCTCTAGATGTCCGCGTCTCTATTCAAGATTGTGTTCTATTGTCAAAAAGATATTTAAAACAACTACCCCCCACTAAAAGATTCCTCCAACTTCCTTCAGATTATATTGCCATTTCGATATGCATTTCGTTTAGAATTCCTTCATTATTTCAAAACAAAATGGGTGTTTCCAGGCTATTGCATCATTAGCCCATACTAATGCCAGACACCATTATCTCTCACAATAATACAATTAGGGCCAAACTGACTTCAGAAACGTGTTTCTCGTAACATTCTAGCCCAGAATGACATATTACACGACCCTGTTCCTATTTAAGAAAATCAATCGAGATTCAACATGGTGGACTTCAAGATGGCGGCCGTGAAGAACATACATACCCTCCATCAGGTAACACCTTCCACCCAGTACCCATTACTATGTATTTGCTTTCCATTTCCTTCAGCATTTTACAAATATATATTCACACTTTTTCTTCACTCTTCAGAAAGAAGAAGAATCTTTCACAATATTATCGATATCGACCAAAGTAATTGCTCTCGAGTTGCATATTTTGACATTCTGACCATAATGGAAGAAAAAAAAATTAGAAGTGTTTTTTGCCCCATCAGTATATTTGCTTGTAAATACTATCCTAAACTGTATATTTATCAGATCAATACAGTAATAGTGGATTGAGTTGTTTACTGTAATTGTTTTCTTGTACCTTGAACATGAATACGGACATGTTATGTGTAACGATTGTACTGTCAAGACAAAAGACCATTATCTAAAGTACCTGGGTTCTATCCACCCTAGGACAGCTTCTTTATGCAATCCCACTTGTAAAAATCCGCTTATTCACATCTTTCTACATTTAAAGTGTTCAAAAGTTGTCTCATTCCATGTGTATACAAAATAAATGCAATATTTTTTTTTTTAATGTAGTATAGAGTTGTATTAACACGTAATTGTTAGCTTCATCGTTCTTCTGTTTTTCTCTCGTGGACAATGCCACTCTCCCTGTCACTCTCTCAGGAAAACTTTCTCATCAAAATGCTAATGATATGGAACATGTAAAGTACGAACATGGACGTATGTAACATAGTAATTCATTTATTCGAGGGCTCATCATTCATTAGTTTCTTTTCCGTGTCTTTTAGATTAAAAAAAAAGAAAAGACAAGAGAAAGAAACTAAAAGTAATTGATAAAATTATTTTGTCAGCTTCAAGCACCAACTGATGAATTTCATGAATCCCCAGTTTTAAAAGTGTGAACATGCCAATTTGCTTTGTTGAAGTTTTTTCTTCCTCTACTTCCTTTGAGTGAGGTACTTTTTCCTTTGTTTTCTTCAAAGGATCAGCATCACACATTCACACGTAAAGGAAAAGGAGAGATTTATGACTTCAGCGTGAGAGAGTCTTTCTTCAAAGAAATAGCATCCATCCATCTCTCTCTCTCTCTCTCTAAATATATACACTGTGTATATATTGTTGACACTTTAAAACTTTATTTGTTAAGAACCAAATGTGTGTGTAAATCGTTTGACACTGTATGGCGCTTGAATCAACCTAACAAGTTTTCACAATCAACGCTAATTATATTTTCAGCTTTTTAAAGTGGAAAATTTCTGTTATATCTTTTACTTTTACGCCAGTAGTTGCGATTGTTAATTTTACTACCAAAATGCCCTTTCATTCTAAATCGTCTGCATTTACAGTATTCACCATCTTTGAACTTTGAAGTCCATTTTCGTGATTTTTTTTTTTTTTTGTTGTCGATTTACTCCAAAACTAACAATTTTATAGAAAAAATGAAAACACAGAAAGAATTTTATTATTACTGTATTTCTTATTTTCCTAATGAAACAACAATTAATTACACGAATTTGATAAATAGTAATCAGCTTAATAAAGTGTTTATTAACTAGTTATTGGAGAGGCAAGAAAACCGTTACAGAAATATATAACCCTATGATCTAATGACAGAGGTACATGATTTCCGTTCAGTACTGGGAACTCGCCGTAGGTTCTAACCTCACTCATATTAAGTTATTCTTACTGATTTTACTCAGGAATTCCCTCGTGCCACAAGTGAATACCGTGACGGTGCCTCCAATAAAGGACCTAGGCTCTGCATCTCTATCCAAGCTATAGGTGTTCTTCGAGGGACCCTATCCCTCAGCTTTGTGACGAATTTAGATCTGCCTATACCTACAACCCACGTATCCCCCCCCACTAATTCACACACTGATACACGGGAAACACATATAACTCACTTATGACACCAAATCGGTATCAGTGAACCAGTCCGAGTGATAACAAGAATAAACATTTGTTTGTATCTTATTTGGTTAGTAGAAATATATAGACAACATATCAATATCTAAGCATATACTAATAGATAAAGGAAAGATAGTGGATATACCGGTATATATTTCCAGTAGTAATTTTTAGAAAGAAAAACGAAAGAGACACTGTATAACCTACACTACTTGAAAGTGAAGTGGAGAGTGTTTGTACGACAG
>JAGDQP010022597.1:0-15544 GCA_022664845.1 Lepisma saccharinum
TTTCTTGAAGTATTCTCTGAGGAAGTCATCCAGAACTGTTGAATTCGGTGAAGATCAGGCGTTTGTAAAATATTCTCGGAGACTAACATTCTTCCCAATGAGCATCACATGTGCAAAGTTTGTGCAGCCCTCCCTTCAAGAGGTGCGCGAACACGTTCCTACAGCTCAGGTTTATATTGTTGTATCTTCTATTAAAATTCTATGGTTCTATGGACGTATCAAAAAATAATTCTCAGACGTCGGCTCGAAGTTGTAGCGTTCGAATACTTCTTCCCCGACCTGGTGACCGACAGTTCATATCGCTGCCCTGGCATAATAGTGTCTGACCTACATCAAAATAGTGTGAGTCTCTGGCGCAGACGCATAACTATCATCACCTGCGTCTCAGTGTTTGCTAGGCCTTCGTAACGAAACAGCTTGAATTAACCCTTCCAACGTCCAGATTGGTGTTTGTTCCGACCAACGAGTCGTGGTGAAATGATTGACCATCTTTCATCTGTCTATTCATGCATGAGTACTGCGCATGCGCACTTGTAGTCTCACAGGGGTTACAAATGAAATTGGTAGACACAATACGTATCACTCTGTATAAACACAAGTGTTCCCAAAGATATACTTACTATGCCGCTAAAGATTATTTTTTCTAATGTGCTTCCAAATTTATAAGTTACTAACTCTATCGCTTACGTAGCTCGCAATTTCTTCGCCATAGTAACAGATATTTGCCATACATTCTGTCCTTGCCCACATCAAGCCAGTTTTCATCACGAAATATTCTCCACCCAATGACGTCTCAGTCTTTCCACCCATGAGGAAATACAATATTGTTTATTTTTCTCCATCAGTCTACATGGCCTGTATATCTTAGTCGTTGTAATTACATTATTGTTATAAAAACGGGTGAATCCTACAGTCTGTTGAGTTTTTGACACCGTCGTCCCGTCCATTCTCTGGTCATCTTGCCCTGTTTCTATCCGCATATCTTCTTCAAAACCTTGTTTTCACACATTACCAATTCGTTTTCATCTGCCAGGATCGTACTTCAACTTTCGCAACAATAAAGTATTACTGAGAGAATAATCTTTCTGTATATTCTCAATTTAACTTTCTTGACTTTAACAGCTAGTGTAAGATGTTTCTAGACTGAATAGAAACATGCGTTTGGATAATTAGCGACATTTTGTTTCTTCCGTGACCTCGTTTTTGCATGGTACAAATGCTTCGAAGTATTCAAACTTGACTATTTTTTCTATGGTCTTATTCTTAGTTGTTACATTTGTGTTTTCTTCTTACCCAGCGTTTCATTATTCTATATTTTGCTTTTTCTTCCTTAATTTGTAGGCGTATATGCTCCCAAGTTTCTACTGATAACTAGATGTATACTTCTAATGCTCCTGTATCCTTCTCTATTAAAATATTTCAACCCCTTGAACAAATAGCTGATTTAATCAATTAATTCATTTTTCTCTCTTTTATCCTTTTAGAATAGCGTATTCTAACGCAAAGTTAAAGAGTAGCGAAGATAAGGAAAGTATCGACTTGTTCCAATCCGCTACGAATCTGGAAACGGTCTGACATTATTAACCTATATGTACCCTATTTCTGAGGTCGCTGAGCCATCTCCTCCCTAACTCAACAAGTATATGCTTCTATCAAAAAGAAAAATAAACTCTATAATATCGTGACATAATATAGATTTTCTAAAAATTTGTTCAGCTAGTGAGTTTCCAAACAATACAATATCTGGTATTTTATCATGTTTATCCTTTTAGCATGTTTTTTTTTTTCAAACACTGTACGAGCCAGTTCCTTAATTTGTAAGATATGAGTTTTCGAGCGTAGTTTGCATTTAAATAATTATTATTTTTATTCTCTCTAACTGTGAGAAGTCGAAAATTACTTTTCTCTTTTTCAACATTGCCCCTTTATGCAGCGCATGTGTATAGAGGCTGAACAGACAACATGTAACATTACTAAGAACAGCATACAAATGTTATTGTATTACTGGCCTAATAACTGTACTCCATTAAATTATATTTTAACGCGAGCGTGCTATCTAGCGGAGAACTACTTAACTCATTTTAATGTACCGATATGGAAATGTTAACATGAATTGAGATATTTGCTTTCTCGTGTTCGTTATGTATTTATTTATTTATTTATTCATGCATTGATCTATGTATTTACTTATTTATTTATTAGGAAATACAAAAACAAAAATGTGGTATTGGTATAGGAAATTTAGGAAGATATTATAAGTTCGAAACGAACTAATTTTATTTGACTGAAAATGTTGCTAAGCGAGTATTAATCCCAATAGCGCAAGGTTGATTAAACCAAAAGAAAATCGTTAAATGTCCATCTGATCAGCGGCTTATGCGATGAATTTTGGTTGAACCAACTCTAGCAGCACAGAATATCGGGCCAATATAGCCCCATTTTGATCAAGGTAGCCCAGTATTGAGTCAATATTGGCCCGATATCCTGTGCTGATAGGGAACGTTTCCGCGTGAATAAACGTTAAAAAAATCGGACATTTAACTGTTTTCTTACGATAAATCAACGTGTGTGCTACTGGAAAAATTAAGAGTTTTTAAAAGTAGACCCTATTTTTAGCTATACATTCTTTCAGCAACACACACTGTAGTAGTTAGGCACAGCGTAATTTCACGATTCGCGAAAATTTTAAACTCTCAAATCGCATGGAGTAGATAGATGGTTGTTAACAGTTCTTGAAAATGTGCTTTTTACTCACGAAATACTAGAATAATTTGGATATTTTGCTTCCATCCACAAATGCTGAGCTCTACTCAAAAAAGGATACCATTTTCAGCCATTCATTCTCGCAAAATTGTCCAAACAATAGCAGGAAAACATAACTCGTCTTCAAAATCTAGCTTCAGACTCCTGTAACACGAAGAATGTTAGAACGTAGCTCATTGAATCATTCATAGGTGGCAGTAAATGTATGAAAATTGCCATGTAGCGGAGTAAATACGAACTACATGAACACAAAGGCATTCATCGTGTGCATTAGGCGATATTCGCGTTAAATGTTTTGTGAAGACAAGTCGAACACATTAAATCATTTATTAAGTTAATTGTTTAACATTTTTATCATTTTTCATTTATTCATCATTTTAGCTGCTAATGAAATTTTGCAATGTACTCATCATCTTTTAACATTTAACTAAAAATTATTTAAACATCTTTATACAAGAAATTCCACTGATTCTATTAATAATAATAACGTCACCGCTTCTGGAACGTGATATACCGAGCGGCCGTAGTTTAATGGTAGAGCGTTGACTTAGATTCGGGATACCGTGGGTTCAATCCCAACGGTCGATAATCCTGACTGAGGTTTTCCCAGGATTTTTCCTGTCTCTCTAGGCAAATTGCGGGATTGTAACTTCAACTTAGGCCCTGGCCAACACCTTTCACAATCACCCTTTCCTCTCCTCTATCCAGGCCTGATCCTTAGATAACTAAAGAAAATAAATACCATTAAAATTCAAATGCAATTATCGGACAGTGTTCAAATTACAAGTAAATTGTGAACAATTCTTATTTAGTATGATGAGAACGTCTGTAAGTCAGGCAACCAAGCATACTACACTGCATGGATCGTGTGTTGTGTTTCAGGATACATATTGTAATCATTTTTTAATAATTGTGTGTAAATAACATGAAGAGCAGAGAAGCATTTATGTGATGCGCTCCTCTTTAAATTTAATCGAAGTAAAGGTTGTGGTAAAATGAAAGTACGTTACGATACGCTGAAGAGAAGGAACAGACGAAGCAAGACGAGCTGTTGAGGAATTTCTTTATAATCTTTTGATTCCTCTTTTATATTTTTTTTCTCTTTTCAATGCCTCCCTACCTCTTTTATTTTTTCTTCAATCCAGAATCAGTATGATATTCTTTATTTTTTTTTTCCTTATAGGTCTTTTTATTCTTTTTTCGACCTTCTTCTTTCCTCTCTTACAATCTCCGATTCCTAAAGCTGGAGTTTCTGAGATTGATATGGGAATTGGAGACCGAATCGTGAGATTAAGAGGGAATGAAATAGAGAGAGAGAGAGAGAGAGAAGAAAAAGAATAGAGAGCAAAAGGACGACTGGGTAATGGAACTAACGAGACGAAAGGAAGAAACATAACGAGGCTCTGTAGAGTCATTTCTGATAAACAGGTGAGGGGAGCAAGAGGGGTGAATGAACTCTCTTAACTGTCAGAGTAAAAGGCAGAAAGTGCATAAAAAGAATGAAACTTTCGCTAGGACATTTACTCGCTCACAGTGTTGCAAATCATCAAAGAATTGACAATAGTCTCTTTGATATTTTGGTGCGTTACAGCTGTACCTTGGTACCGTGTTTGGTTAATATTTAGACGTTTCAGTCTTGTCTATTGAAGTTAATAAGTTTCTTTGAAGTTTACTAAATTTATTGTTGAAAATATGTGCTCGTTATAGAATTGTTATCATGAATTTAAATCTTACTTCTAAAAGATTATGTTATGAACTGTTTCCGTGTTATTGTGTTCTTATTTATTCGAAATGAGAAACGTGTTTGATTTTTGCGTTTGTCAACATTGTAAAAAGAAAATGGACAAAAATTAACTCAATAAATCTCTCGTCAACTGTACATGTTTGAGGTTAACCCCTGGTTCTTATAGTGTTGCATATGAGGCTTAAAATAAACTAAATTAATTGCTGTTCCGGTGTCTACTTACTCTTGATCGATCCTCGAAACATTTTGCTAACATCTCTTCACAAAAGATGGATTTGATAACAAAACTTTGTGAGAATAAAAATGAGAGAGATTCATACAACTATAAGGTCATACAACTATAACTCCACTATAACAATGAGAGAAATTTCACAGATCTAACTTGTAAGTGATGTTAAGTTAAAGAAGGGAATTTATATTGAGCCACAAGTCGATTAATTGCTGAATGCCTTGCATCCTAACTTGCAAACAAGGAACCTGTCCCTTGGAAATCTTTCATGACAGGTTGCTGAACGTTTTTGAAAATACTTTCTACATTCACATCTGAATGCTTTTGCAGAGAAACTACGTGATTTTTTTTACATTGTGTAGTTGCTTCTCTAAGGAAAGTTACTTATGTTTCCAAGTCAGATCTACTTACGTTCGTTCAAAATAAAATATGTTAAACCTTAAATATGTTGATTTCTGCAGAAAATATTATACAAGTCTCATAATATTGATATTCATTCAATATTAAATTGATTTCATAAAATTTGAGTAACTATTCAATATTTCATAATTCAATACGCTAATTACGGCTACACTTCAGATACTCCCCAGAATCGTTCTAAATAGTGAAAGTTAAGTTAGGTTGTATGGAGTTAACTTAAGGTATATATGTTAGTTGAAGTCATCTTTAACTTGACTTAACTCCTCTAATTTTTCGAAATCAGATCCGAAATAAAGTACCAAACATTATGATTTCTCGTCTGGGGGAGTATCCAAAGAGCATCTCTAATTATGATTATATAATTTATTCATTAATTTTTATTCTTATTATCCTTACCATGATAAACGATGTTATCGACGTATTAAATGAAATATCTTAAGAGTGCATCTCGTTGATGATCTGATTCTAATTTATTTTGTTCTTTCCAAAAACTCTCAAATCTTTTCTTGCTCAAAACATTTGGCTTATGGCCGGATAACGTTTACAGTTAACCATGCACTTTATATTAAAGAAAATGCTGAAATGAACACACATTTGAATCATAAACACAAATTAACACATTTACAAAAATCAATAATTACCGTAAACACGTATGTATTTGGTTGTGACGTAAGAAACGTTTCAAATGTGAGTGAAGTACGTGACGGACAGGGAGATATGTTTTATAAAGACATTTAAACATAGAAGAAAGGCACAAAAAAAATGAGATTATTGGTTGGTGCAGAAGGGAAACACCACAGCACACAAACGGAATAATTAGATATGACATATATGTTTATGCGTTTGTTCTTCAATGCATCTCATAATTTTAAATTAGTTGCATTTATTTCTCCAGGAGTTTCATCACTGTATTTCTATGCATGAATTCCTGTGTTATGATTAACACTTTGTACATATATAAATGTAACAAGAACAATCGGTTTTGTTCTATATATGAACAAGAAAAGAACATCATAAAACAAAACATATTACAATTTTTGTACATCTACGTTGTTAAATCAGTTTTCCCAAAATTTGTACAGAATTAAGAAAATGTTTCATGTTATCGATAAAAGTAAACAAAATGTTAACTAGTGTTATTTCTCTCAATTACTCACAGAAAATTTGTTTATAATAGCCTTGAAATGGGTACATTTGCGATCTAATCAAGAGCAAGAAATAATGGCCAATACCTGTCAGTCCAGTGAGGCCAATACTGGAGTTCTGACTTAAATTCAATCCACAAACTTTATTTTTCTCGCCATTTAAAAACAAAATCGTTCTGACTTTTCAAAATCATAAGAGTATTTCTTATAGAACGACAACACTTCAGTAAATGAGACATCATAGCATATCTGCCTCCTTTAGTGCAAATCTGTAACTTAACTAGCACAACAGGCAACTACCCATTACGAGACAGAGATGTAATTTTTGACCATCAAACGTAAAATAATATTTTTGTACACAATCCTGTAAGATAACGCGATTCTGACAGAAAATATATACCCAATGTTCGAATCTTATTACATAGTTTTGTGATTCATTATCAAATTCTTAGTTAAAGTTGAAGGTTGATTAACATCAAAAGAGGGAAATTAATTAGGTATTTTATAATATTATAAACTTATGAAGAATTTGTTTCCTCTTTAATTACAAAATGAAACAATAAAGCAGACGGATTCTCGCAATTTGCCTTTTCATTTCCATTCATCACAACTTTATTTGCCATTCCTATTTCATCCGAGCAATGAAATGATGCTATTTGAAAAATCTCGCATGTGGACAACGTTTCTCTAAAAAGAAGTTTTCCCATGTAACAGACTAAATAACCATAAATTTGCATGTAGTTGATGAATTGTACCGAATGTGTTTTCAAAACGAATAAATTCCGTCAAATTTGGTAGATAAATTAGTTTCTGTATGTATGTGATTTTGTACAGTGGCGACGATAGTAAATATTACTATTTCTCTCTCTCTCTCTCTGTATGTGTATGTGTGTGTGTGTGTGTGTGTGTGTGTGTGTATGTGTGTGTGTGTGTGTGTGTGTGTGTGTGTGTGTGTGTGTGTGTGTATCTAATCAATTGGGTCTCTTTTTGTGCAATCCTATTTTTTCTTGTTTCGTTCAGTAAGCTGTATAATTAAGTTTCTTTTTGCACCCCTGAGTAAGCTATGTGTACATCATTCAAAGTGAAATGGCTTTGACCCCGTTTTCTTTTATGTTTTTATTGTGGAACAAACCAGAGATTACTATTTTTATTGAAATAAAACAACGTACTAGAAGTGAATAGACAATGCTGCACACACATACTTATTGCATTATCTCTTCCTTCGAGAATATCATTATCCATAGTGCATACATATAACAAGAAATAATGTTGGATGAAATTAGCTGAAAATTATTCTTATAGTATGTTAACTGTACATTGTTATATATATAGATATATACAAATTTATAGCATAATATAACGTGTTTCAGAAGTATTGAACTTGAACCTGAAATGTAAATTGCCTGGGCCCGCAGGGTCAGGACGATTGCGATACTGAACGAGGTTGTTATTCGAGATAGATCAATAATGAATGGCATACATTTCTGCCAAAGTTGGCCGATTATCGCAGATCATTGTCGATCTATATCGAAGATAGATGATGGTCGCTATCGGAGAACATCTTCCGATATTAATCGATATCAGACTATAATATCGACTGATGAAGAACATTATCGATTGATAACTGAGTTCGCCTTTTCTTAATATTGATAGATATCGGTGAAGAATGCTTATCGATGCCATTATCCTATATCGACGAATATCGAATGGTACACTTTCGCAGATATTGGCTGGTGATCTGAGATCAGTATTGCGCGGTGAGATTTTGAGACAGTAATATTTTTCTATGCTTTTTCTCTTATATTCTGTTTGAAATAAAACATGTTTCTTATCTTTCAAAAATAGCACTCAATGTCGAAATTTTGTACCACAACAATGTCAATCGATGATTACTCAGAACGGTCAACCACTATCGATATCCGAGTTGTTGGCCCGATAGTTTTGTGCTGCTAGCGTTGAATGAATGAGTTAACTAATTTACATTACTATAACGAATTCATTTTAACACATTAGAGGAATTATTAGACATTATTAGAAACGGTATTCCACATTCAAGTAAATAGTCATATAGTACACAACAGAGAAGAAAAACTGAAATCAACACCTAAGTCAGTCTGCTATTAGTGACCTCGTAATACTAACCAGAAAGCAAACTATTGTTGTCGGTAAAGCATATGAAGTAGGTCGAAATCGAGTTAATTTGTTAACAAGTCATAGGCTAAATGATTTTGAAAAGGAGATGGCAATTTTAATTCAATATAATAATAATACAAATGTAAACTGATTATAATTAATTGCTATTAATTATAGACAAGAATAAGCTCGTGATGTCAACTGTGCCAGTTTTAGATGCCATGTAGAGTTAACTATAATCAACTAAATTAACGGGATAAGACGTTATATCACGAGGTTACGGCAATTCATAAAGCCAAAAATGGCATGATCTGAAGTATTTAGACGCTGTAAAGACCATGAAAATAATATTCTGAATTCTGAAGTCAATATGAACAGCTTTGCGTTACTTACTGTATCACTATTGACTTGGATAGTTAGTTAATTGATAATTTCAGAAGTATGCCATGAAACTATAAGTAGAGAAATGAATTTTCATTCAACAATCAACAATGGGAATAAGGACTGTAACAAACCAAAGGAAACCTAGCATTGACCTAGGCTACGGTTAATTGGATGTTTAAGGATACTGGATGATTAAACCCAAGAACAGTAAACCATCTAATTTTTAATACAGTATTTATCTAGTTGTGCAGCTGAAAGAAAACTGAGACCCATCCAGTTCAAGCTGTTGACGAAATCGGTATTGCCATCGTTAGCAAGTAAGAGTAGAAGAGAATCAGATGCATACTTTCAGTGTAATCAATAGAAGCAGAGAATCGCTGGTGTCCGTGTCAACAACAAATAATTGCTCATGCAAGATGTGAGATCGTTCGGAGAATTCTTGGGAAAACATGTTGTAATTTAGTAAAAGTAGAGGAAACTTGAGACAAACCAATATAATTGCATTCTTTTACTCCAATCTGCCACACCGTCTGGTACAATGATAATTGCGGCAATGTTGTTCTGTTCTGCAAAATACAGTGGCCTCGAGCATACTTCTAATTTGTATAAATGATAAGACAAGAAGAAAATGTGTTAAGTAAATAATCTGATATATCAGAATCTGTTTCTCATGCAGATTTCTAGGGAGCAACTAGACTAGAAAGGCGAAATAGATAGCAGAATACAGTTACGATGAACTATGGATATATCTTTTGGAGGTTAAGAGTTATACGGTTTTGGAACCCAGCTCATAGCTACTGCTTCACGCCTCTGCATATGCACCAACAAAGCAAGAGGAGGTGATTTAAAAACACATAAATCATGAACTAAAAAGTGACTGCTGTACTAGTAACAGAGATGCAAACTTCAATTACAGTATAAACTGTAGAAGCAGGTTTTACATACACTTATATGTATTTCTAGTGATTTCGAGTGAATAATTTCAGAAAAAATAACTAGAATGTATCCAATGTTAATTTTATTGATCTAATGTACAATATAACTGTCTGTATAAACCATATTCTAACAAGCTTCCTTGTTCTCATTCTATTAAATTTGTATACTTCCATCTACTCTGTGCAATGCGTATACTGTCATTTCTAGCGTGTGAAACCAGATTTCGGTCCTTTTCAAGCAATCTTTTGCAGAATACACATTTTACTTCATACTATACAGTATTCTATACATAACGCTTAAACAATATTCTATTTAACTCTCTATTTAATGGCACAGAAAAAATATTTGTTGTTCGTCTATGCGTCTTTTGAGATTCGTACTTTTATCCTTTCACATATTTAGGGTACTAATTGCAAATTCTCTTCTGCTGTGTGCATAGTAATTGCTCTTGGATAAAACTTTAGGTTTGAAGGTATTTCTGTGCTAAATACATCACGCACGTCATATCTGCAAGCTCAGTCATTTTTTTTCTTCCTCTTAAACGACCGTATATGCACACAATCACGCATACACATGCTGCGTGTATTAGTTTAGTGAGGTTTACTATGATGTAGCTAAAAAGCCTGGACGTGTTCTGCTATGCATTAACAAATGCAAACAAGAGCCTTGAATACTGAATGTTGCTACTACCAGCAGTTTGTAAACAAAATCATGGAAATCTTGTTTTCAATGTTATTTTTTATCTCTTCCTCTCTTTCTTTCTCTCTGTCGCTCTCTATCTGTCTTGAAAAATCTTTCATTCTAGTGTGCTAAAGGAGTTTTCCCCGTTTTTCATTTCTTCATTCTTTTTGTAGGAATGAGGTTACATTTTTTTTTATTATTTATGTTTTACTAAGTTTGTTTCTTTAATTCGTTACAAAATTCGTTACATCATTTTTATCTAAATACAAAATTTATGCTTTTTACTAGAACATGCGAAACTTTATTCAGGAAAGTTCGTAAATACAGTAAAACCGTCAAGCATCCATTGGACTAAGCGGTTTAGAGTATATACGTTAAAACACCTGTACCTAGAAATTTGCTACCTCAGTCATTGCAATATTGGCTTGGTGCATAAATTCTCTCGGCCAAGAAAGGGTGTGTGAATCCTTTTAGATAACACCTGTGAATTAGTTGTTGCTCGTTTTATTCTGTGTGCACTGCATAATTCTGTCCTTTATTAATACATGCCAGGTTGAACCATCGACACTAATGCTTTGCCATTTTCGATGAAGCGGATTGAATACAAATCACGTCGATAAAGACAAACATTCCCAGCTCATTCTGTTGTTTCAGCTTAATCGAAGTGTGCCAGTGTCGGAGGCCACCAGAGACATTTGTGTTGTGTATGCCAACAACGCCATTAGCAAGAGGACTGCCCAAAGGTAGTATGCGCGTTTCAGGAAGGGGTTCGATATGACCAACGCCCCACAGTCTGGACGAAAATCGAACTTTGACGAGAACCATTTGAACACGTTAATTGATGCGAATCCACACCAAACGACGCAGGAATTGGTCACACAAACTATGACCATACAACAGTCGGCAGACATTTGCACTTCATAAGGAAGGTGCAGAAACTTGGGGAGTGGGTTTCCCATATGCTGAGAGGCAACAACAAAGTCCAGTTATCTATTCCTGCTCACTCGCTCGTCATCGTTCTGCTCGACAAAAATACGAACCCTTCTTCTGTAGAATTGGTCACGGGTGACGAAAAATGGTCTTCAATTTAGTCGTCTTCTTTTGACTTTCCGCTAACAGGTAGGTGTATCAAGTAGTCACTAAATGTAGGATAATGAAATTTTCTTATTAAAAGTTAAGCGATCATGAGTTCTAGACGTGCCCTTTGATTCAGATAACATATTAAAAATTAACAATTTTATTCGTGTTCTTCCTTTTTCACAAATGTATCAAAATAATAATTTTAAAGAAGGCATCTTTCTTTACTTGCTTCACATTTTATCCTCGGTACTGGTTTTCTCTCGCCGCATACTTTGAAACAAATCGTTTTAAACATCATATCGCCATAAACACATAAAGACCAAAGTGACAAAAATGTGAAATTGAGATTATATCAGCGATGAGTTGTTGGAAATTTGTACTTTCATGTATCTAGTTTGCGTATCTGATCATAGAGTATTTATTTTCCTTTTTTGAAAGTATATGGTCTTAATTGTCATTAAGACAATGCAAAGCGTTCGACTTTATTTTAGCTTTCCTTAAAAGTTGATAAAAATCATTTACGCCTTTATGTGTTTATACTGTCAATATGTGCTCTTAAACTATATCAGGTGTGTAAATATGAAACCGGAATTTGTACATAGCTGTTACTGTGGTTACCGTAAAACTATGTCCTTGGCGCCACTTGCTTGTTTTGACTGCTGATAACTATTTGCAACTCACAACCAGACAAGTTTATGTCATAGTGTAGTGTTTAATAGCGTTGAACATGGCGCAAATTGTAATACAAACTACGATGTGCGGACAGCATTGATTTTTTGTTATCATTTGAAGAAAACTGTTGCAGAATCGCATCGCATGCTTGTCGAACCCATGCTCTTGGTACGTCAGAGTGCTATGCGTGGTTTACAAGATTTAAAAGTGGTGATTTTGACGTGAGAAACGAAGAACGTGGAAGACCACCGAGAAAGTTTAGAGACAGCGAATTGCAAGCTTTGTTGGATGAGAATGACGCTCAAACGCAACAACAACTCGTAGATCAATTAAATATGACACGAGAAGCAGTTTCCATACATTTAAAAGCTATGGGCAAAATTCAGAAGGTGAGAAAATGGGTTCCGACATTGACTGAACGAAAGCAGGAAAACCGAAAAACCGCTTGCGAAATTAGGCTCGCCAGTTGCAAAAGGAAATAATTTCTCCATCAAATTGTGACTAGTGACGAAAAGTGGATCTATTTCGAGAATCATAAACGTAAAAGATCATGGGTCACTCAAGGAGAACCGGCGACATCGACTGCAAGACCAAATCGCTATGGATGAAAGAGAATGCTTTGTGTTTGGTGGGATCAGAAGGAAGTGATCTATTATGAACTGCTGAAACCTGGCGAAACCGTTAATACCCAACGATACCGACAACAAATGATCGACTTGCATCAAGCTTTGCGTGAAAAACGACCATAATATGATCAAAGACAACATATAGTGATTGTACTTCACGATAATTCACCTTCCCACACAACAAAACCGGTCAAGGAAACGATTGCGACGTTTGGCTGAGAAGTCCTTCCACATGCGGCTTACTCACCAGACTTTGCACCTTCAGATTTTCACTTATTTGCATCCATGGGACACGCACTTGCTGACCAGCGCTTCACATCTTACGAAAATGTTTTGATGACTGGTTTGCAGCACAAGAGGCCCAGTTTTTTTTTTGTCTGGCAGGCACACACTGCCGGAAGGATGTGAGAAATTTATCGCTAGCGATGTCTAATACTTCGAATAAAATAGTTATTAGCATTGTCATCCAATCACTGTGTCTTTTCTGTACATAAATTCCGGTTTCATATTTACGCACCTGGTACGTACACATTTCACATATCTATGAAATTCTCACACATACACACTGTAGTAATTTACTAACATTTCAATATAAATGCTGTAATAATTTATTTTCTTCAAATAGATAGTAATTCATTCAAATTGTTTGATAAATATTTTATTATAAGTTAGTGAGAATTTCTGGCACAATGTACACAGAGATATCGAAGTTCGTTATTGTAATGTGCATTTCAATGAGTAGAAGGATATACAGTTAAATAGAAGGGTAGTTAGCTATGAACTCCGTGCAAACATAATGTATTATTCGATTTGCAAATAACTACGAACGGTTGCACTTAAAATGAATGTATATTAAGAATCTTTTGAACCAACCATGAATGTGTTTACTCATATTGAAAGAATCTATACTTTTCTTTGCATTTCAAATGGATTATTTTTTACCACTTCTGCATACATTTACGTTTTGTTCATAAAATATTATAATTAGACTATGGTACGGTCATTTTTGAATCAAGGTTTTTTGGGTAGATCGTATAAAAAGAAACGTGAGAAATTTACTGGGTTCTTGGTAACTCAGTGGGTGAAAACAACTTGTTATAAAGGAGACTACCCGTGACGGGAGCCTATCTCTGGTCTCGTCTAACTTAATTTTCCTAGCGCATTAATACTACCCATTGAAACACCCGTAAGCATGTGAAAATGTGTACTAAATGTCTTCAAATAATAATGCGAATCAGAAGTTATTATGTAATACAACGAGCTCACTACTATTAAGTTCAGGCAGCCTGTTAGATTTTCATTTGACATCATATAGTAATGATACATTAAAAAAAAGTGCCTCAAAAGTGCGTTATACTACTTTGCAACGTACAAAATAAATTACTAATATGGCCACCCAGAAAAAGTCCAGTTTTAACAAAAGCAAAAATTTCTACTTTGGGTGACATACGATCATGGTGTCGTCGACGACATATCCGAAGACAAGTTATTTGTCCTAGTGCTTTCGCTATACAGAGTAAAATAAATGTAATAAACACAAAGATTTCACGAAATTGACACTCAGGTAAGTTTGGAAAACATAAACGCTTTCATTTTGACCTACTAATTCACTAACACTATTTATTGGTATTTTGCAGCAAATTCTGTCATTATTCTAAATTTTTATTGTTGAATTCAAGGCTATCGGTTACAAGTGAGTTTACTTCACTCTTCTCTATCCACTGACTAGTGTGTAAATTCACAAAGTCGACAACTTCTTGGTATCAATAAATTAAACATCTTAAAGACAAAAGTTCACGTTAAAGAAAATTTACGTTTGAGTAGTGTAGTATATAACCCCGAATGTAAATTATTTAAATAAAATATTCTGTAAACCTTAGGCTTTACGTAAAAGAATATAAAGTACTCGCTATATGGGGAAATAATATTTTCTAAGTTAACGCTTTCCGTTGGAGCTGTTTTTTGTTCTTTTCTTAACAAAATGAATTGAAAAAAAAATATCTTAAAAATACAATCGTGATCTTCACGATTCAATTATCCTCTTTTCTCATCTTCATTTCCACTACATTTTGTTTCTTTTGTAAGTACTAACGTTTATTTGCATAAACTAAACTTTGTCAAGAACGTTATTACAATTCAAACTATAAGAACAAGTACACGCCTACAAAGGATGTAAATTTTCTCAGCCAACGTAGAAAACTTATTTGAAGAGATAGAGAATATACATTTCCCAAATGAAATTTAATATCATCGCTCCTCTGTTGCGTTATGCAAATATAATTATGGAAGTTGAAGTTCTTTTTGGCTAGATTACAAACCTTTTACTGAACTCGCATTTACCACTGCAGCGTGCAGCACTTCCCCTTATAGTGAATAAGCACCGTTACAGACCATTCGTGTGTGTCTTTGTTGAACATTATCATTAGTAATATTTTACCAAAAGCTGCAGATCCCTGAAAAATTACCCGAGTTCTGCTCTTTACATTGATCCAGATCGTGCTTTGTAATCTCTCTCTCTCTCTTAGTCTACTAGTTAACTTTGTTTATACGGCCAACAAGGTTAATGTCTTGCTTTCACTTGTTTCACCTTCAACTATACTCTAGTTTTAATTGTATCCTTCATTATGCAATTCATGAGGAACCAATCGTCTAACTTCTTTCGTTTTCTATTCTTTATTGTCTTCTCTGCTATTATTTGTCTCTCAGCTACCGTGTTGTTCCTTGCGTTATA
>JAGDQP010022597.1:15554-30206 GCA_022664845.1 Lepisma saccharinum
TATCTACACAAGACATTTACCACTACATCGGAGATAGAGAAATAAGGTGAAAAAAGATGATAAGAAAGCGCGAAAAAGATTTGTCTTTGATAGAGGGAGGGGAAATAGCCGGTAAAAAAAACTTTAATCGGTAATATTAACGCCTGAATCCCAGATTGTTAGTACAGCAGAAAAAAAAACTCCACAAAACGGGAAGGGTGGAGAAAACCCGCTGTTGGATACTGTTAGTAGGTATGAATTGGTATAATGTTCTAATTGGCTCTGGACCTGCTCATATACTGATAACAGTATCACAAATTCATACACTACCAAAATGTAGTCCCAATTTAGATTCGTGCGCACAGGCACAATTTAGTATTTTTTAGTAAATATTTTACATTAAGTTAGTTATTTAATGACTTCTTTACCTTTTCATGTGAAAAAAGTTCCTTGTCTATTGTTCTTTTTACTTGAATTCCTCCGCGTAAGAAGTTTAAATGTTCTTTACATACACACAGTATATTTTAATTTCGCTGTATCCTAATTCTCATTTGGGCTTTAGAATTTTATTGTTTTACAGTTTGTACTATACCTTAGAGTGCATCATTATGTAACCTCCCGCATAAAACATTTTTTCAAGTTAATTTAAAAGCTTAGAATGTACACAATGAATTCAGGGGCGGCGCATACGACGGAAAATAAACAAAAGTGGCTTAATTACATTTGAGAGAATGTAAGTAATGCCACAAAGTTACGTGACAATATAGTAAAACCATGATAAGCCTGAAATAAGGAGACCAAAAACGATAGGATACAAGTGGCAATGACGAATAGAAAAAGTTCGAAGTAATGATTTGTTTATAAACCGAAGTTTACGTAACACAAAACTGTCATATTTTGTACAAAGAAACCTTGAACTTCAATTTGTCCATGTACATAATATGTCTATTTTGTCACGTATATTTTGGGTTATACATATATGATTACATTAAACCTTCTTTGATTCGTCGAACTTTCTTGTATCCTTTGACTTTTCGAGTCGACAACAATGATAGTCTCCACTCAAAACTAAGCTTCGCCGACGTATACATCCACTATGTGATCAAAACTGTCCGGATACTCCACGAAATGTATGTTTATCATAGAGGGCGGCACAGTACTGTTATCTACCTTGTGAAATACATAATCAGTGATCTCAGTAGTAAGAAAACACACGAAACAACAGAATAGGACAGTCTGACGAACCCTCGGACTTTCAGTGTGGTCAGGTGATTGGGTGCCACTTGTGTAAGAATTTGTGCACGAGATTTTCACCCTCCTGAATATCCCTAGGCCTACTGTTTCCGATATTATAGTGAAGAGCACAACCAAACAGCTTGCAGGCAGATCTCCCATGTGACCTCCAAAGACCGTCGAATGTTAACGACGGTCGTACTCGTACAGCGTAATCGTAAATTATCCATCTCCACCATCACACAAGACCTTCAAACTGTATCAGGATCTACTTCAAGCACGATGATTGTTCGGCGAGAGGTGAGGTTTCCCTAGCCAAACAGCTGCCCATAATCCTCACATCACACATGCAAACGCCTAACGCTGCCTCGCGTAGAGTAAGTAGCGTAAAAACTGGGCCATAGAACAATGAATGGAAAAACCATTAAGTTGAGTGGAGTGGAGTGATGGATCACGATAGACAATTTGGCGATCCGATGGTAGGGTATGGGTGTGGCGAATATCTGGCGAACGACACCTACCAGACTCTATAGTAGTGACTGTGAAATTCGGTCGTGGTAGGGTTACAGTGTGGTCATGTTTTTCCTAGAAAGAGTTGTGCTTCCTTGTTGCTTTACGTGGCAATATCACGGTACAAAGCTACGTTGTCATTTTATGCACTTTCTTGCTGCCTACCGTCGAAGACCACTTTGGAATGACCATTGTGTCTTTCATCACGACCAAGATCCTGTCCACAGGCCTACTGCAGAGATTGTGAGGAGTTGTTTGACGTCAACAACGTCCCACCAATGGATTGCCATTGAATCCGATAGAAGATCTCTGAGAACACCAACTTCGTGTTAGAGCACACCGACTCACATATTGCATTACCAAGTTTGGGTCTATAAATGTACCAATTATGTTCTTATTTTATTTTGATGCTATAAGAAACAAAAACAAAATGGTCTTGATGTTTTCAATATCATAATCCTACTGATTCCAAACTCTCATCTAGGGACTGGAAGAACAGTTCAAAATACAGTATGCGGTCATCAAGGAAAGAGAAAATATCATACCAATTTGCAGGAATCTTGTGATTTACTGACCTTCTCTGATATGTTATTACTTCATTACAGATAATAATCATTGGCTGTCATATCAGGATTGATACTTGACAAACGTTCGGTTTGTCAACTGAAACAACATTTGCTCATCACAACCGCAAAATATCAACTATACAGAGTGATCTCGTCTATAACAAATTCGGTTGGGTCGGTCTTAATTGACACGATAACACGTAATACACCACAATGCAATATCAAAACTGCTGTTTCCACTAGGTTGCACCAGCGTCACCTCTCCCCCCTCCAATAGCTCAGTAATATAAAGTGAATATTAGAGAGAGAGAGAGAGAGCTAGCGAGAGAGAAAGGGGAATTATTACCTGGGGAAAGTGTTGCGGTTATCTCACAGTTACACGCAACATTGAATTTTGTTTCCAAATCTGTGAGGCGATCGGCTTCATTGTGATTAAATACCACGGTGAAAATATACAGTTATAAAGTAGTAATTCAGTGAAAGTTAATTTCTCAAAATAATAATATCAATAATAATAGCAAATCATTTTAAATTTAATATAGTTTAGTATTGGTGGGCAGAATGAGCACATAAAGAAACACGCTCAATGAATGAACAAACTGGAACTTTTTGGGGGGTAACTGGTATATTTTTATGATAATTTATGTTAAATGTAAGTTTCAGATTATTTATTCTTCTGAAGATTGCGTTGTTTTTACAATGTGAAGCACAATTATTAATACTTATCTGTTAAGGCACTGGAAATAATACGCTTAAAGAAATATAATTTTTCTTAGGTTTGTATTCATGAAAATAAGCACACATCTTCTTTAATGGTACAAATAGTAAATGAAGTCTTCATGGATACTTGTATCTTGCGTACACTTTCATCCTGATGTGATTATTCTCATCAATACATTTTAGACACAAAGCAGTAAATTTTCTCTTAAGGAAATAGTTCAATTACTTGTATATAAATTAATTCGATTAGGCTATATTAGATTCGAAACAATTACAACAGTACGTAACTGTAGAAATTATTTGTATAATCTTATATTCGTTATTGCTTAGAACGATTATTTTGTGTTCTTAGATTCTAGATTTCAAAGACGTTTATCTTCCTCTTTTTAGCGTTATTTTATATTTTCAACAATACACAAAATTACAGGCACAATTCTTTTAGGCACTTAAAGCGTATAAATGCAGTACCCCAATAGCGAAGCGTACTATGTCCAAAGCTTAGAAAAGATGATATGTTGGTATCCATGCATTCGTCATATCTTTATCTTCAATATCAGCCTATGTTCATACTCAAAATCTCAGTATGAAACCTTAAAGACGAAATTCAATCCCAGGTGAGAAATCGCAAAATCTATTTCTTTTTCCTCCTTTTCCTGGAAAAGCTCCGAAGTGGACATACTACATTTTGCATTATGTCTAGTCAATTAAAGAATGTAGAAAATAATTATTACAGGTTTAAATTCAGAGACAATGATTTACCCAACCACTTTCGGTCTGGTGAATATCGGTGTAGATTTGATTTAGTGTCACACGTACAATACCTATTGGGTATATCGCTTATGGATTTGAATTAGTAATCAAGCAATCACTGTTAGAGTTGTCAGTAGAGTCAGGGTAAAGATTTGTATAAGCGAGGACTAATTCTATATAGTGATTCCTTGTTATAGAAATAAGAAAAAACGTCCTAATACATGCATGCCCTAAGATAAGCGATTTCCAGCAATATAATGCAAGCAAAATATAAAATTTAGCAACATTTCGTCTGGATTTACTATTAACAGTTGGCAACACTGCATTTGGTGCTTCACATTGGTTGCTTATTTTGCTCTATTGGGTAACCAAATATCTAATAAACCGACGTAAGAGCAATTGAAGAAAAAATAGCTTTATACGTAGTTGGCAGCACTGTCAACTTCGTGAGATCATACGTCCTGATACACAAACGACTTCCAAACGTGCATTTTACTTCAATGTTTCATTGTTGATTTATTGGAAGATATGATTTCGTTTAACGGTGTAAGTTGATTAGGCTCGAAATTTGACCCTGTTCATCCCGAAACCAATGGATTTGGACCATTTAAAAATAGTCATGTTTATCTTGGTCTGCTACCAGAAATTTAACTCTCAGATATTTGCGCAGCGACATTAACACTTAAATGGAAGAGCGTGTCCTCACAATCTCATATGATAAGGAAACGTAAGAAAACCTTCTGAAAATTCTATTCAGGATTCTCGGGTGTGACAATTTTCTCTCCTGTAATTTCATCCATAAAGTGCCAAGGATTTATCGTTGCTTGGCTGCATAAGAAAATATCTTTAAATTCAAATCGCTTCACTTCTTCCGCCTGACAAGCGTCATCACTTCTGGCAACGAAGCAACGTAGCGACCTCTCATCGTAAGAAAAAGACAGGAGAACTAGAAAGGCAAGTACGAAAAGAAGCACAAACTTCACAACTAAAGCACAACCAGCTGCATTAAGTCCCGTAATAAGCTCTCTCTCTCTCTCTCTCTCTCTCTCTCTTCTTTTTTTTGTGCAATTTGCTCGACGTGGAATGATTGGAGTCTGTCAAGGCAAAAGCATTCATCTGGAGAAGATGCAGACAAGCAAGAGTGAGAATAAAACAGACAGAAAAAGACAAGCCTTTATGACAGAGGAAGGCGTTGGTCTATATCAGCGAACAGATCTTAAGTATGTTTAATAGCATACACGTTGTGTGGTAAATGTTTGAAATAGCTTATTATATGTGTGTGTGTCTCTCTCTCTGTATGTGTTTTCGAAAATATTGCCTGCAGTTTCAGACTACAGGATGTGGTTTTGGTAACTTCATTCAAGCGACAAAGATCGGCTGGTAGCGATCTGACGATTATTCTAAACACTCTCTCTAGTTGTGCAACCAGTTATATGTACGAGCAAATGGAATACATTTCAAAACTTATTAATACTTTTGTTAGAACTTATATTTTATTGGTAGTCTAATTAACACTGCCAGACGTTTGCAGAGAGTACGAGTTGTGTTACATTAATATAAATCTATAATAATTTCTAACGAGACAGTGTCTATCAGACCTCATAAGACGACAATTATAGAAGTGTTGCTAGTCAAAATGTTACAGGTATCCATTTCTCGAAGTTAATGTTGCATCTGCTGTCATATATTGTTGAAACATGTTTTTAAAAATTAGAAATTTTGTGAGTTGTTTCTATAGATGCAGTTTAGACATAAACAGATTTTATATACAAACTTATACTAACAGCAAACATTTGTGCTTTCCGGATATGTCTTAGGCAACCTATGGCGTTTAATCGTACTAATGCAGGAGAGTATTGCAACCACGTTTTGGCATTAACATTTGAGTGTCTGTGCTTGTCTTATAATTGTACCAATAATATTTTCTTACCATTTTGCATACGAAATGTTATCTTGCTCATCGTTGCCACATTTCTTGTATACCATAATACACTATGTTCACTAGATGCATAATACTTCATTTCCGGTATAGCAATTTACAAATAAACAAATATATCGATGGGAAATGTCTACATTGAATACGAATTCTGAGCAACGAATGATTATGTTTGAATTGTGTAATTGTGTTTGCGCATTATAATGATATTCCGTTTGTGGTAAGTAAAACTTTGCAAATGACAGCTAACAACTAAAGTTTCTACAATGCACAAAGTATGCTTGCATTTATTTAAACAGAGTTTATGTGTTCTAAAGAACATGTGGCCAGAACATACTCAGTGTATTACTCTCCCAGGTATGGTTATCATTGAATGTTACATTCTCATTATTAAGTTCGTGTGTAGCGAGAAAAGATACGTATGATTCCAACAAAAGGTACAGAGTGTGCAAATATGCAATTTTAATCTTACTTTGCTCTTAACTCATTGCGATTGCATCTCCCTATTTGATCTTTTTTCTAGTCTTTGTTTGTTTAAGGCTTTGCACTGACATGCAATGAAACTGTTCATTCGCAGCTTTGATCCTCCAATGCCTGAACTGCTTTTAACTACACAACTGTATAAGTCATTGGAGAATCAAACTATGTCTGAACTGTTGCATTGCATCTCAGAGTATTACTTAAACTTTCTTCTTTTCAAGTTTCGTTCCAACATTTATGTTTCATGCCTGTATCCAGTCGAGAAATGAAAGGTTAGTAGCAACATGTTTGATTACTTTCATTGTTTACTGTCCGTAGTGATTTACAAACTAACGAAGTGTACTTTAGTCACGTTGCTTCTTACTCTTGCTTATATTAAAGGAAATTTTCTACTCACAAGATCAGATTTCAACATCCTCTGATTTTCTCTTCAAATATTTTTTCTTCAAACTTACCTAAACAAAAAGAATAAAACAATGTATTAGTTTGGATTTTTTAAAAACTTACTCGAGTTACTTAGAATAATTAGCATGATAAACGCATAATAACTACAAGAACGTAATTATTAATTTAATTTTATATGTACTCGAATCAACTATTACTTTATTGCAATAATATTCTTTCTTCGAATTCAGAGTAAAAATACAAAAGGAAAAGATTATTAAACCTGGAAATATTAGTACACAAAATGAAACACGATCTTGATAAATCGGATAATGTATACATAAAAATTATAAGCAATGTTTCTTAAAGTTACACATTAAATTACAATGATATATTTAATATTAGATAATATATTATTTACATATAATATCTATAGCAACGGTGGTTAAGTACCGTTCTACTACAGGTATCGTCTGTACTGATTATAATGTAAATTGAAACTTTAACAGTTATATAATTCTTTTAATTTTTCCCCTAGAATCTGGACGATAATATGGATACTACGTTCGAATTTTATAATTTAATTTTACATTTTAAGGCAAATTAAGACTATAGATTATTTCTTTTTAACATCAACCATCTGGAGAGAAAATACAGTATTCGAGAAGATTGGTATTCTTTAAATTTACACCTTACATTTATCTGACCTGACTGACGTAGACCATGGTAAACGCCTGTGTTTGAACCCAGTATCTTCAGATTCTAAGGTGACCTTCCTTACACTAAGTCACCAGTAAGGTGTTGTGAAGAACATGTCAAGTTGCTGGTGAGAGTGGTTACTAATGCTGGAGCAATTTCAAGCAAACTTGATACACGTATAATTTACAATCTAAAAAAAACATGCTATGAGGGTAAGAGGCCCCTATGGCTCGGGCTGGGAATGAGGTGACGTAAAATTAATCGAAAACGACCGAGATTAGTGTCGAATCCATAGTTTTCGTGGTCGCTAAGATGAATAGTGACACTCCCGATGCCGTTACGTCCAAGTTCGAACCCTATAGGCATAGGGTTGTTAAGGGGTGAAAAATAAAACGTCGAAAGTGACAGAGATTAGTGTCGAATCCATAGTTTTCGGGGGGGGGGAGGTGACCTGATTGGTGACAGTCCCTATGACATTAATCCCCAAATTTAGTGTTACTGACCCCTTACAATTGATTTATCAATTAGTTTTATCACGAAGAATCAAACATTCAAATAAAAGAATATTAACACAGTACTAAATATATTATAGCTAAAAGAATAGAGAATCCTTCTTTGAAAATTACGAACCAATTTAATTATCCTCTACATGTTTATCTATATATCTTCCTTTACATTGGAACGCTATTTCGAAACCTATTGTCCTGTAAAGCAGCGAAAGTAATACTTTAAATGTTATACAAACAGCGTTTGTCAATAGGAGGTTGACTATCGGTAAACAAAGCAAGCGCCCTATTGATCACAGTTTAATGACACTTTTTCAAGTTAACGATCTTTTAAACACACATACACACACAAACATGAACACACACGAGCTCGCACATATAAATGGAATCAACTTGGGCACGTCATGGCATTGTCCTATGAAAATGGATACTTTATTCTCATACTCTCACATTCTCATATTCTTTGTTTAGAACGGTAATTTTTGTATAATATGTATGTAACTAATATATAATATTCTTGTGTTGATGATATAAACATTACAACTAAGTGTTTACTCTAGAAAATGGAATAAAGTTAAAATGTATATTCACAAAACCGTTTTGACGTGTAATATGCTCTCCAGTCGTAGACCTGCATAGATCAACTTTTCTGATACTCTTATGTCTTCGTTCGCGCGCGGTAGCACGTCTATATATGTCCTTAAAACGTTTTAACTACAACTAATATTTACAATCAAAAAATGCAAAGAAGACTGGTACAATGTTGTAATGATACTTAGTGATCATCATTTTCAACATGCTGGGACGTGTGCGAAAAGAGATAGAGAGGTTCCTGCCACAATGTTCAATTTGAAGGGTGTAAATCCGATATTGGTGGTTTATAAATAGAATTTTTGAGAATGTTTATAGATTTTTCTTTGGGCTGGAATATGTGTTCGAGAACTGCTGGGGTGTGACACCCATATTGCAGGATTTGGCAAATCCCCAAGAGATAGAATTTTGCTCGGACTTCTTGTTTTGTCCCATAGCAAGCAACAGTAATATAACTCATCTGAGAGGGAGTATTCATTTCTGAACTGAATACTTAATTTGTAACAAAAATTCTGGGACACAAATATAAAACAAAAGAAAGAGGATGAAAGTCGAAAGGTAAGGAAGGAACCTATAGAAATAAGAAAGCACAGACAGAAACACTGAAACAAAAAACAAACAGTGCGATAATAATTAGAAGATGTACGTGCATCATCAACTTAACCGGAACCGAATCAGTTTGCTCAAACCTAACTAACTATTTTCACTTACTCAATATCTTCACTCTGATACATTCATAAATACTTTCTATATAACACATTTATCAGAGCCTGACACGTTAAAAAAATATCCAAACACATAACTTTATTACCTTGCTTGAAATAAATAGTCTATTATTGTAATCGTAGAACAAGATAATTACACACTCGGAGAAACAGAAACATCGTGCAGAAGAACTTACAAAGTGACCGTAGCGTGACAGTTGACGGAGGTGGATTAGGTGGTGCGGCTGGTGTTGATTACTGCAATTGATTTCAGTCCTTTGTTCGTGGTGTTGGTGAGACCATCCTTGATGTCACGCTCTTTTCATATAAGACATGGTTTCATCTTTCAAGATACAGTCAGAACACCCGTGTCTGGAGCACTGAAAACCCACACAAGTGAAAGAAGCTTCTTCTACATGTTCAGAAGATCGCTGTATGGCGTGCCGTGAGTTGATAGCGAGTTTTGGGGTCAATTTTATTCCACGACACCATAAACGCAGAACGTTACAGCGCTGAAAGTTTATGAAATACGTAAATAAATGAAACTAGATCAAACCTTGGAGAACATTACTGTCTACAAACGGCAGGCTAAGAATGAGGCGCACATTGACATCCACTTAGCGCCCCTAAATAACAAAGTTTCATCTTTATATTGACTATAAATTTAGGGTGACTTAATGTTTCAAAAGTATTAAATTATGTTTAAAATCCGGGAATTTATGTGTAAAATAAATGTTTTTATTATTCGCTGTAACAACCAAGATTAGGAAACTATAAACATTTAAAAGAAATGTTTTAACCTTTGTACTGCGTTCAGTTTATCATTGCTTGTATAAAAAGTGTTTAAATCCATTTCAATTGTAACTGGAAGAAAACGCTTCATTCTAACTAATAGTTACCCAGAAAGCAGAGCAATGTTCATCCACAACGAGTTTTTAATGTATAAAATAGAAAATGTAAAATGTATTCAATATTACATTAAATTTGATTTTCGCGCATTGTATTAATAAAATGGTGTGATAGAGCAAAATCAGTGAAGCTTTTCAAAACCGAACGAAATAACTTTTAAACTACTATTAAAGATACGATTCCAGCATTCACATTTAAACTGACAGTAAAATGTGATAAAGAAGGAAGGTGTTAAAGTGTACGGTCCACAATGAACTAGGCCTATTCGTAATCCATTTGCTCTATCTGTAATCAAGTTTGTGTTTCATCTCTTCCATTCGTTTGCAATTAAAATGTCTGTAGCTTTTTATTATTTCTATTACAATCATGAGTTAGGTGTTCCTATGTAAAATTGAACGCAGAAACATGCCATTCAAATGTAAATCGGTGGATGTTGCTGTATAATCACACTATCACGGTTAAATATTTTATGAGTTGAATCATAAAATTATTACTACTATGAGAACTACAAATAAACTAGATTAAAATTGCGTACTTTGCGGTACTGAAGATATACATGGTACACATGTGGCTGTAATGTTTATTAGCCTATAACAATATTTGACTTCTTGCGTCATGTAAAAGGAATTCAAACTATGTCAGAGATAACCTTTCTTTTTCATTAGAGTGTAATATCAGATAATATCTAGACCTCCTATTAGATAACCTATTTTTGGATTTTATGTTTTCTTGATAATGCTATGCTAACTTATCAGATATTCGTGCATGTTAAGTACTTCATTTACACAACAAAAGAAGTTAGAATCTGCACGTTATCACTTTACATATGCGTTGCTAGCCACATGTTGAAGTTCGTTTTATAATAAATCTTTTCAGACTCATAAAATTATTTACATTTTAAAACTCTCGTGGCTGTCGCTATACATCTGTTTTCATTTTTTGTTATTTTGTTACTTATCAATCCATTAACTGGCCGAGAATGAACTTTGGCATTATAAAATAGCCATTAAGCACCAAATCGTTCAGTATTTTAAATTTTAAAAAATCAACTACTGGATTAGAACTGCAACTAAGAGAAAATAAAATTTTCATTCTTTTCATGTTTTATTAACCTCATATCAAAGACATAACAACTCTTTACTAAACTAATTTTAAAACTTTTTTTTTGTTAACTTTATGCATAACATTGGTTGAATGATATTAACCAAAACATTTACAAATAAACCAAATTTTGGTTTCATTATAGACAACACCATAGAGCCGCCGTATTAAATCAAATGTTCCTTCAAGAAATATCCAAAAATTAGTGTCTAAGTCATAATTTTCCCGCACTTTCAGACAGGGTTGTAATATTAATTGATCTGGCCCGCCTGCAAAAATTAAATGTGCCCCCCTCCCAAACAGAACATACCCCTGACCCAATCCGCTACAATTTAGGAAGTTTTCATAACCACTTCTAGGTGCTTTATGGCGAAAATAACTTTAAGATGTTAGGACTGTTACTTTCACTGACACAACAATGGAAAGTTGGTTGTTTAACAATATTCATCATATTTGAACGCCATTTCTTTAACAAAAATATTTTTCAGCTTCGACAGCTAATGAATGTGAAGGGAAAGGCTGCCTCAGTCACCGATAATTCCTCTCCAATAAAAAACAGTATCTCCCGAAAGGTTTTGCGAACATTTTTGTTCTTCAGGAAATATTTATCCGTTAAATCTAAACCAATGGCTGACTGATTACAAAACTTGTTAGGCTCACAATATCTTGTCTGCTCACAATACTGAGTGGGTAGCAAGACAACACAATAGTACCAGGTCTGACAGTAAAGTATTGAGTCCACTACGAGTATTGAGAGCGACCAGTGAGTTGTATCGAATCGGTGAGCGGATCCGTCATGCATCATTGTGAGCCCCTGGGCAGAGCAATAAACTGGGGCACACACTCATGGACATGATAACATTAATTGGATTCTGACGTAAAATGTATTATTTGTAAAATAAAACATTCATGTTCCTAACTATATCTAACATCAGATCAAGAATAAATGAGCAGTAAGTATGTTACGTTTTCTAATAAACAATAATTTTCACGTCTCTACTTGTCTGAAATTCAGGTAAGTCTTTTGTTCACCACAGTATTACATGATCCAATTATACCTATCACTTTATAGATATTTTCAGCACATATTTAAATTGATATTTTACAGATGAAGATAGTTCAGTATGAATTATAAATCAAAACAAGTGTTTGCGAAATTTGTTTGCACAATACTGATTTATTTATTGTCGGGAAGTCAATTGTCATTTTCTCTACACATACGGTAACTGTAAGCCAGTTCAAACGTTGCTGCCCCATTTTACTGCGAAGGTGATTGTATGTGAGTTTTAATCATGAAAATGAAAGTTCCCATGTACATGCATTTGCTCATCATCATGCACAGGAACATTCGGAGTGTAATTTCAACATTGGGAAAAATATATTTCAAATTACCTGCAATTATTTTTCTGTACAACGCAGGGAAAGTATCACATTTCTCGTCAAGAATTATGCAGTGTTTGAGATGTTTGTATTCTAATAAATCACCATGATCAAAATCTATGTGCTACACACTAGTCAGTTTTCTACACTTTTTGTTTAGCTCAACAGAATCAATTCAATTGAGTAAAGAAGGGAAACAGATTTTCAATTGATGAATTAGCTTCTGCACGTTTTCTCACCTGAGGGATCAAAGAGTCCAGAACCTGGATAAATGTTTCCACCCTAAACATTTTACTATTGCTAAGAAGATTTTCTTTATTGATCCATCAAAACGTATACTTATTTTTGGTCCCAGCTTCCCGACATCACTACAATCTGAATCTGGACACCTACTTTTGGCCTTCCATTCATTTCGCTAAATTTATTTCTAATATCCTGGCCAAAGGAATTCAGAGACTGCAGAAGCTTCACTTTAAAAAGTATTTTACCCTTTTCCAATTGTAGGATCCTACGTGCTTTGTTCACTCTTTCAAGAATGCCGTTCGAAAGTCTTGCCAGAGAGATTGCTTCCGATTTCTCCATTTTCTTGATCAATTCTTTTGAATCAACCCTTATGCTTAATACCTGGTAAGTGTCAGCTGATACAGAATCCAGTGCGTTTTTTTTATTTTCTCTTAATCTTCATAAAGAGCAAGAACAGCGTCAAAATGTGACTGTCGTTTCGTGTCAGGCAGACACTTGGCCAGAACGTGATCTTCTTCTAAAGATGATGTCAGAGGGTTCCAACGATGCGCAGAAGCCGAGGTTTTTACTCCCACCAAGTTTAGGCCGTATGTAGTAGAAAAAATATTGAATTCATTCATTTGACGGATCCGTAATTGCAATCCAGTATAGCATCCGGGCATATTTGAAGCATTATCATAACACTACAGCAGCTTAATAGCGTAATTTTGTTTCCATTCAGGAAAAATACAACAATGTCTGCTAGGTTTTGCGTTCCGTTAAAAAAAGAAGGGGATCAACTTGATGTCTACATTCTTCCCAGCACAAGCTTATTAGTCTTGCACACTATTAGTTAATGAAAAATGTTATGCACTAAACAATACAACTTAAATAGTTTGCTGTCAACTAGCTAAGCGCTAGTCGTCAGCGGTAGACACTACAATACATTGCAAAGAGTTCAACATGTACCATACATCGAACGATTTTTCTGTGGTCTACTTGTAGAAAACTGATTCTGAAATCTCAATTATATTTTACCTGTTATCACTTCGGAGTCATCAATATTTATATGGAATTGACGTAAATACTTTTCTTAAATTGAGTGCAATATGATCAGGTTAAGAAATTTGAAAATACAATGATTGCAAGAAGTATTTATATTTGCATGTCCCCAACCCCCGAGGCTCGTGTCGAGTTGGGAGCCCCTGGTTATTGCCTACTGTGTCCATGCATTAAGATGGCCCTGCGGGTAAGTCCTCGATCACATTATCAATGTAATGATTATGTGAAGCCAGGTGGTGGAAGGAACATTTAGTTATTACGTGTTCACTTAGAAGGCCGTTCAGGGCTACTTAAAGGATAATTCGATGAGGATGGAAACGGGCCCTCTAAAGCCACGGGCCCGCCTGCTTTGCAGATTATGCAGACCCTAATGTTCGCCACTGCTTTCAGACCATGAGAGATCCAACAGTGTATGGTTCATCTGTGACAGACTTGTAGGTCCTAGGATCCAGGAGATCTAGACGGAACGGACGTACAGACAACAGAACAAACAGTGTCAGATTCACTGACGTCCGTACAGGGGTACTAATAACAATATACTTGTTTCGAGTTCGAAATAAGAGAAATAGTTTCATTGTGAGTGAAATTCGATAAAATAAATAACAATAAAGAGTCTAAAAAAGAGTCATTACAAATAGTTACGCAGTGTTTGGAACAAATAATAACCGAAAAATAATTGTACAGTGTAACAGAATAATAAAGCCATAAATCTAACCTGAATTTTGAAAATACAAATACTACTATGCATAAACTATACTATAACTATAGAGTTATTAGTTAACCTAAAACTTACACAATTTTCTTATAATTGACAAAACGTAGAAACAAAAGTTTAAGATTTTGCAAACAGACTATTATTTCAGGCAGTATAACCAATTTAGGACGAACTATAATCTTTTTTCTTGTTTACTTAAGCAACA
>JAGDQP010022598.1:3749-30206 GCA_022664845.1 Lepisma saccharinum
TCCACTTTGAACTCACTATATTTCGGAAACCGTGAGGGGACAAACGATTTTTTTCGGGACAAACGGGGACAAACGAAGCATAAACAAATGGCAAAAAGAAATTTTGAATTTGGAGATGTGGGGGGGCTGTCGTTTCACCAGCCCCCCCACTTAGTTTTTGTTATATTTCGGAAGAGACGAGGGGACAAACGAAACTTTTTTCGGGACAAACGGGGACAAACGAAGAACAAACGATTGGGAAAGAAATATTTTGAGTTTTTTGAACTGGGGGGGCTGGTGAAACGGACCTCATATAACTAGGTGAAAATGGGTTAATGGAAGTTTGTAAAAGCGAAGGAATTTTTATGCCTTGACGGGAATTTTCACATAGTCTGGAGAGAATCTACGGTTTGGAAATCTGCTAAGATTGTTCAGCTTAGTTGGTGTATAGTTTTCACATGCAAAAAATAAAAACTTGTGGAAGATGCTGTTGGAAGTCCCTAAAAGTTCCTTCAGGAGTAAGGAGGTAAAAATGCTGGTTATGCTATTGCTAAGACATATTATAGCATATTACATGCAGTTTGGTTCGGTCATTTTTCTAAAATGTGTAAGTGCTGCAACATAACGCCTTTAAGATTTATTTGCAATCAGGCATTAACATTAGGGTTACCACACTGAGAAAAATGTTTACATTCCCAATAATGTAAATGTAACATTTGCAGTATTACGTAAGTTGCGTACGTTAATACGTACGGAACATACGTAATACGTAAGTAACCCACGTTCAATGAAATTGGCGATTAGTGGTGAGTGCATTACAAATAATGCCAAGTGGAAAAAGTCTTTATTACTTATGTTTCCTACGTCTTCCTGTTGTTTCTCCATGCCACAATTTTTGGCGGGACGGAATAGCCTGCCGACATGTAAAATGACTAAAATGACGTCATATAGGAACACAGGCAAGCAGGATGGAACCTCCTGCCAAGAATGAAAGAAGGAGAAGTCAGTATATACATTACAGACGGTACTTTCCTACGTAATAGCAGGAGCCGCCTGCAGTAACACTATAATGATGTACACTGCTTGTAACAATGTTGGGAACGTTTGCATGCAAGTACAGCAGGAGACACAGTCTAGCAGGAGAAGGTTAAGTGCGTTGCGAAATATTAAATGTGTTGCAAGTTGTTGCGGTGTATTACAAGTATTACAAGTAGATGGCAGCACAGTTTTGTTTATAACCAAAAGCTAAAACTATAATTATTGTGCATGGGAGATCTGTTTTAAAGCAAACACAAAAGGCAACGCGATTAATATTATTAGCATAAGTGATAATTTAAAGATTTCTTAATGCATTTATGTTACTGCTCATATCTAAAAGCCAAATGTGCGCAATCAGTTATTGTAGAATATTTTATAAGATAAGAAGTTAGATTATCGATGTAGATACTGACGTTAATCGGATTTAACGTCTGGTTTATAAAAGAATAAAATACTTAAATTTCGAATATTTGCAGTTTACTTCTCGGGGCATTATGCTCTAAAATGAAGTTATTAATTTCAACGTATGGAAAAGCATGACCTTCCGATACAGGTGCATCATCCATTCTTTCCGTCTGATACATCTATACAGTCTGGAGTTAACTCGTGTACACGATGTACGGACCGTTCTGCCAGGCAGGAGGGAACCTACAACCACGACAGCTGGACGGCCAGTACGTAATGACCAGCCCCCATTACGAGCCTGGGTTTCCCTACAGGCAGGCAGGACGGTGGCTACGTACTGGCATATGAGTGCAAATAACTTCATGACGTCATTAAAAAAATGACGTCGTGAACTGGCGTCTGCAATTAGCATGCCAGGCAGAAGCAAACAGCAGTTAACAGTACACATGCTCGGTAATGCTGTTTGCTACGTCCATCATACTATCCTCGCCAACTCATTATTGCAGGAGGGAACCTACGGATTTAAGGAGGTTACGTCCTTAAATCCTAGGAAAATTTTTCTCCGTGCATACGTACGTATTTTGCACGAACGGGACGTATTTCATAGGTACTGTCCGTGTCCATACATTACTTCTGAAAAATAACAATGTCCGTACTTTTCATTTAACCAATTATTGGAGGTTAATTATTTTAAATCCATATATTCCCGCAAGTACATATCACAAAATTTATAAAAGACTTATCGCGTGTATGTATTAATTAATGTGTATAAGTAATCAATATGAACAATAACCAGGGATTCCGCTAGGAATTCCAGATTGAAAGGTGTAAAATCAAAACTGGGAGGGTGTAAGTGCAGTTTTTTACGGTTTCTATCGATTTTTTACCGTAAAAAAAAAACTAAAATTGGGAGGGTTTCCTTGAGAATTTTAAGGGTATCACCCCCACAGGGGAGAGTCTGTCGCAATCACTGACAGTACGGAAATCAACCTTGTTTATCTGTGGAATGGAAAGAGGATAAGAAAATTTATATTGATAATCTTGTTAATGATTGCTAAATTGAAGCCAAAACGTTAACTTCTGATCCATTAGCGCTTTTCATTTGCTGTAAATCACACTTTACAAAAAATTTAACAATTAAAATTTTTTACATTTTGTCTGATATGAGTATTACTTGTTTATAGCAATATCATATTATTAACAACCTAGAAATGCATGTGAATTATGTACAAGGATTTCGCCAGAATTTTCAGTTTGAGGGGGAGGGAAGCAATGTCAAAATTGAGAGGCTGTAAGTGGAGTTTTGCATGATTTTTGTCAATTTTTGACCGTACATTTTTAAGTTGAGGGAGCTATCAAGGTTTTAGGAGTGACACCCCCCATAGGGGGTCTGGCGGAATCACTGATTACTCATATGTAAAATATGAAGTAAAAACTATGCTTGCAAGTAGGTGGGATGCGCCAAACGATGTATAATATAAGGTCTTTCCTAAATTATCTTGCCTCGCTACTGAATCACCTACATGACAAAGTCCCATTTACAAGTGACATAGTGAAGATCGTTATGGTGAACCGAAGGTATTTGTCACTGCCTTTTAAGGGATGAAGATGACGTATTAAGGACAGGATTTACAATTTAACGTGGGCTCCGAACCACTTATGTCCCCACCGGGAATCGCTTGATTATAAGACAGCATTCGTTAACACTCACCCGCTGACCACCGGGTACACTGCACGCCATGAAACGTTTCTCTCTCGCCAGTGTAAAATGTTATACTATCCGGTAACTGGCTTGATCTTGCCCAGGTTAGAAACCAATGACGAACGATTGTTACTACGGCGATGAACTTGCGAGTTCCGTAAGCCATAGAACCAGTTAGTGCAAGGTGTTATTCCTGTATTCCTACAACCGATATTGAAATTTGATTATGTGGAAATTAGGTTCGTAGTGAAAATTGGTAGTAACGATATTTTTTTAATTATTATTCAAACATAATTTTTGAAAACGCTAATATATAAAATCCAATTAAAACCCTGTCCAAGGAGAAAAAAATAGAAACCCATTTATATTTTCGTTCCCACCGACTATTTCCTCTGTGCCTATAATTGATTACAGCACGAACGAAAATTGTAATTGCCCAAAGGACAAACGAGAAACAAACGATTGGTACTTCGAAAGTTCATGAGGTAAGAAACTGTCTTCCCAATCCCCTAACTTGTTTCAACATTAACCGTTAGGGGACAAACCATTTTTTTTTTTTTTTTTTTTTTTTTTTTTTTTTTTTTTTTTTGTGGAGAAAAGATTGTCTGAAATAAATTTTGAATTTGGAGAACTGGAAAGGCTGTCGTTTCACCATCCCTCCGCGTAATTTTTTGTTATATTTCGGAAATGGTGTGAGGACAAACGAAGTACAAGTTGCAAAAAAAATAAACTTGAATTTGGAGAGGGGACTGTTGTATCACACTTCGGTATTATTATTTTTCGGAAATAGTGAGCGGACAATTTTTTCGGGAGTAACTGGGAGAAACGAAGAACAAGCGAAAAGGCAAAAATTAATTTTGGATTTGTTGAGATGTTGAAATTTTGGATCTGTTGTATCATCAGTTCCCCCACTTGGTTTTTGTTATATTTCAGAATTGGCTAGGGGACAAACGAACTTTTTTCGGGACAAACGGGGACAAACGACTGCAAACAAAGGTTTGGAATTGGTGAACTGGGATGGCTGATGAAATCGACCTAAAACTTTGATGTATGAAAGGGTACAGTATAAATGCAGTTAATTTCCGTCAAGAGAGCCAAAAACCATATAAGGATGATTTTTTTAAAAAAAAATCGATATAAAGATATTATGATATATAATAGTAATTAGGTGTGAGAGAGAGCTGGTGGTAGTAGTGGTGCTGATGATGATGATTGGTGGTGTACCCATGGTGGTAGTACGCACCCGATATGAATATACTACTAGGAATTCAAAGCTCCCTGGTTCGACACTTACACCTCCCCTCCTCACGACACTGACATTTACCCTTGTACTCAGCGCTCCTCAATGACGTTGGAATGGTCAAAACAATATGGCTGCCGGTGCTCGTTGAGTTTGTGCACAATAGTTTCTCCACAGAACATGAATGGCACACCAAAATATAACACAATTCTTACATTTTGTGTACACATGACCAATAAATGCATGCATACTATTACCTTGTTCACTATTTAATGCATGCACCTGTGGCAGATAACTTAAATAATCTGTTATCAGAATTTTTAATTTATTCCTTCTGTATTTTACCCCTTCCTAAGTTATTCCAAAATCCCAACCTGTTTTCCTTATTATGGTATTTTAACAGTCTATGGTTCATAAACCGTGTATCACAACGGAAACGAATGTTATTTCTGGCTTGAAAATGAATCGCATGTATTAAGAAATCCTGCCACACAACAGGATTTTATGGTATTGATTGCAAAACTATTTTGGCAATTAGTAAAGGAAATGAGAATACATTGTTGTCGTAACAACGGAATTTTGGAAACCACGAAACTGATGTTGGATCCGGAATGATATCCTTTCAGAAATGATGAACAGGAAAGATGGATTCTTCGATCCATAAATTCTAACCAAAAATTCCCTGTTTTCCCAAAAATTAAAAGACGTAATATGGTTTTGAAATAAACATGTGTAATCGCCAATTCTCTGAAGATACCACAAAATTAACGTCACGTCGTAATTTCATAGGAAACTATGTCAATCAGAAAGTACATAAAATGCTATTTATATGTCTTGTGATATCAGCGTGTGAATGGAAGACGAACGACGAACATCGCTGCCACAACCCAGGTCAGATCTATTCTAGACTTCAAAAATTTAGAATCATGTTCTACTATAACCCACCATATCGAGATTGATATAAAGCATTAGTATTTGCTTGCTTAAAATAATTCAGAACCTCTAGCAATTATGTTTAATTTGAACTTTAATTTGAAGCATAAAGAAATAACACTACATTAAAATTGCCTATTTTTGAGATGGAAAATTTAGAAGTAGTTACATTAAAAGTGTTAAAGATACGGGAAGGAATAGAGTTAAGTTCTAGTACGGAATAATTGCAACAGTATAGATATTTTTGGTCACAGGTCATACTAGGGTTCAATTTTCAGAAAGGGAATTATGTATATCTTTATAATGAATTAGCTAAAGTAGATTGGCAAAAGTTAAAAAAACATACGGATGTGAATGAAGCAGTTGATGAGTTCTATAAAGTAATTTATTCAGTATTTCAAAAGTGTATTCCAAAAAAAAGGCCAACGACAAAAACTTTTCCTTGCTGGTTTACAAAAAGCATAATAGACAAAATAAAAATGAAATGGCGTCAACGAGTTAAATGGCTTAAGGGGGAGGGAACGACTGAACATCAATATCACTATAAAGAGTACTGCAGATTACGTAAGGAAGTGAAGCGGGAAATTGAAAAAGCACATAATGCGTTTATTTCTAATGCTGAAAATAATATAACACAAGATCCACAACACTTCTGGTCCTATATCAAAAGTAAATCACGCCATCTTTCTCCAATACCCATGCTATATGAGGGACAGAACCTGACTGGCAACGATGAGGTAGCCACTGCTTTTGCTCAGCATTTTCAATCTATTTACAATAAATCTTCCTCAATTAAAACGACTGACAATATACTTGATGAAGACTCGCAGGAGGAATGTCAGAACTTATTCCACGTTTTAGAAATAAGTATAAGTGACATTCAAAAGGCCATACAGAAACTGAAACCGAATAAGGCAGTTGGGCCTGATAATATACCAGCTTATATTGTGAAGGGTTGTAGTGATATTTTTAAAGAACCGCTATATACGTTATTTAATTTATCAATAAGAACAAGTGTATTTCCGGATATGTGGAAAGAATCAATTATATGTCCAGTTCCGAAAACAGGCAATAAAAATAAAGTTGACAACTATCGTCCTGTAGCCATATTGTCAACGGTTGCTAAAGTATTTGAAAGTGTCATTTATGATCAGGTCATGCAGCATGTTAAGCCGGTACTTTCAATATATCAACATGGCTTTTTACAGAAAAGATCTACTGTAACTAATCTCGCTATAATTACAGACTTCATAGCTTCCGCCATAGACAATAAAGAACAAGTAGATGTTGTATACACGGATTTTAAAAAAGCATTCGATACTGTAGACCATAATATACTAATTCAAAAGCTTTCCACATTCAGTTTTAGTCCTTCTATGATCCATTTCTTCAAGTCTTATTTAAGTAACCGTAGACAATCCGTTCTATATAAAGAATATAAAACCAATTGCTTTTATGTCGGTTCCGGTGTTCCTCAGGGATCTAATCTTGGTCCTCTTCTGTTTTTATTATTTATTAATGACTTACCACACTATATTCAAAATTCTCGACGACTTAAAAATGTTTGTCAATGTAAAGTCATTGGATGACTGTCTACTGCTTCAACAGGATTTGACCAGTATACTGAAATGGTGTTCTAGGAATAGACTTGAAATAAATATTGGGAAGTGTAAAGCAATGACCTATAGCAGACGGGAAAAAACTTACGATTTCACTTACTCGATCAATGGAATAAGCTTAAAAAAATTGGATAAAATTAAAGATTTAGGTGTTACATTCGATAGTAAACTAACCTTTTCGCCACATGTGGTAAATATGACCAATGATGCATATAGAAACCTAGGATTTCTTGTTAGGACAACCAAAGAATTTGCAAATGATAGCACTTTGAAAACTCTTTACTATTCCTATGTTAGGTCCAAACTTGAATATGCCTCACTTATATGGAATCCCTCTATGAAAGCTAGTTGCCAGAAGATCGAACACGTACAAAGCAAATTTTTACGTTTTCTCATACAAACGGACTGGTTTCTACCCGAAATACGAATCTTACAATAATTTAATCGATAATTTTAAATTTCAGAAACTTGATCAAAGACGAACATTAAACGACCTACTCTTCTTGTACAGACTTTTGCACAATAAAATAGACTGTACCGAATTAATAGAAAAAATAATTATTAAGGTCCCATCCCTCAGAACGCGCGAGGGAAATAGTGGCCTATTCTACTGCAGAAAAGCTCGTACAAACGTATTAAATATGTCACCTACATGGAGAACTAGTGCTACTTATAATGCAATAGGTAAGAATTGTACAAATTTGGACCTATTTGAAAATTCGGAAGAACTGTACAAAAGATTGATACAGAATATATTGTAAAAAAAAATGAGAAAGAGAAAGAAAAAGAAACTTTTTGGACAAGAAAAAGGGTATAGATGTTCTATTATTTGTGTTATTAAATAAAACAATGTAACAATTATTGTAGACGCTATAAATAGGCATTAAGGCCTGTTGTGTCGATGAAATAAATAAATACGAACATAACGGCCTGCTTCTTAAGATAAGTTGCAATGGATACTACAGCTAAGAGGTTACTGAATTCTAAGATGACTTTAGCTATGTGAATATGATGTAATTACTCTTGTTTAATTTTACCTCACTCACTTTCTATCTCACTTCAGAAAGGATCCTTATTATCTGTATTTTTTGTTAGTAATTTAAGTTATAGCTTATATCAATTTCAACACGAATTGAGACGAGAAATTTCACTCAATAACACTAAAAGAAATAAAATTTGCACTTACCGTTGCAGACGCCCCACACAACATTCCTAGCTGGGTGAAGTCAAAAACTGCAACACCAAAAACCTGGCTGGGTGAAGTCAAACTGTAACACGCACCCAAACCATCCAGGAATATAAATAGGGTCTCCAGGAGCCTAGAGTACCGACGCAACGCATCTAACTAAACTCTAGCTCCAAACATTTTCTACACCTCAGACGAACGGTAAAGAAATGTCTTCCAGATTTAAGAATATCTGGGAAAGAGGATTCCAGATCCTTGTTATTGCTGCTAAAAGACAGTAAATTAGTACGAGGGAGGAAATACCGATAAAGCGACACCTCCAATCTTTTTAATTAGATCGTCAGTTCATACTCTGAAGTACCAGCTGGTTCAGATTAGCGATAGTCTAAGAAAGAAATCGAAAATCCATACTTGGGAATAATTTCATACTATGATACGCATTACAATTCATGTGTGACTCATACTGCATCTTTACTCACTTCGAGGTCTACAGGGTGGCAAAAGACCATGTCTTTCCTTTACCTTGGTATGGCCCACACCTGTAGTCTGGAATCGCAATTCCTGAAATAAAGACGACGAACACAACGAACGGCGGTCTCAACTCATCCTAAACGTCGTGTCATAACGCAAATGCAAATAATATATCTTCACACGTATCACTTAAAGGAGTCACTTCATATATCATAACGCATTATATGCAGAAATTAATAGGTAGTTCTTTTCCCAAGTTTTCACATCATCAGCTGACGAAAGTATCCTACCACTGGCCTACAGATTTATGAACCAAATATAATCTAATTAAAACGCATCTCTCAAAACGCTAGAATAACCGAAACAGAGAAATAAATTAGTATTAATTGATTTCAAACTTCACTTAATTATTCGTAGTTAAATTCAGATAAATATCACGGTAAACGTTAATCAGTTTCAATCACTGCACGTCACAAATAATATTACACACTGTATATGATTACTAAACTAATGCCTTACGTAATACTTAGTTAACTGAGAGGTTATATAGCCTATGTTCATTGAAACGAAACTCAAAATATTCGAAGAAATATATAGATTTCAAAATTTAAATTTATTCATCTGATTTTACACAATATAAGCTTTCGGAGTTGATAATTTCATTAAAATCAGAACAGAATTAAGATTGTGCTGTCGAAATCAAACAAATTTGTATCTTCTATCTTTTACATATTGTGAATTAATTAAGCGAAAACGAAAGTTGGTTTTGCAGATATAAATGTTCATAATTTCTATAATAATTAATAAATTTTGCCGAAATCTTCGCGATTATGTATTTTCACAGTACCACTAAACATTCGGAAAGAACAAAAGAAAGATAAAATATTTGGTCCAATAATTTCTTTCCTGCATGGAGAAATTAACAACGAAAGTAGTCTAGATAGGCAACTAAGAGGAGGAAAAGGAGGAAGCTTTCAGCTAAAAGGAGGAAAATTATACAAAGTAATAGATTAGGGAATGCACAAACATCTCTAATTTGCATTTCGGATAGCATGAAATCCCAGGTTTTAGAGATCATACATTCACGGCCAGAGATAGGGAGACATTTTGGTTTTACCAAAGTGTATAACATGTGCTTACGAAAACTGTACATGGTAGGTATGAAACAAAGAATTAGGAAATTTATTGATTGTTGTGTGGTTTGACAGAAGAATAAAATTAGTAGAGTTCCAAGAAAACCATTCCCACAGACCTATCCGGAAGCAGGAATTGTTTCAGATATATTTCTCGATGAAATTGGCACTATGTGCAAGAATAGAACAGGAAAATTCACCCATATATTAGTCATAGTTGATTTAGCAACAAAATACATGATAACAAAACCATTACCAAATTCGACAGCGAAGAAAATAGCAGATGCGCTATTCTATGACCTGATAGTTCCTTACGTTATTCCTACCACTTTACGTTTAGATAAATTACCAACATATACTAGCGGCATTATAAAAGAATTATCAAAGCGATTAGGTTTTAAATTAGCATTTGCTGTACCATCCTCACACATATCATTATCTTTACGGAAAAAAGTGCAGATGTTGCACAACAATGTCTTAAAATGTATGTCGAAAAGAATGGTAGAAATTGGAGTTTGATTCTGCCTTTAATTACTGCGGCAAAAAACCAAGGAATTAATTGCAACCCAAAGCAATCGAGTCAATATCAGCCCATGGGTTATTTTCCGAGAACAGTATTGGACGTTATTTTGGACGAACACGCTATATCATTGAGTAATGAAGAAAGATTCAGAAACATGTAACTAACTAGACAAATTCCTCACGCTAATGGCTTGAAAGAATTTGAGAAATGAAAAGAACGATATGAGAAACAACACAAGTATCCCGAATTTCAAGAAAATGACATTGTATTCATATTAAATAACACACCCACGTGTCTTCTCCACGAAATACAACATTGTCGGAATTATAAAGAAAACATTAATCCAAAATAAGTACCATATCTTAGTACCCACAAGTTTCGGAAAGAAAAAGTTAGAAGATGTGGACATTCCACGGATAAAGAATTTTACTATGCCCTATACTATACAGAGACAGAACCGGACAATACAGTGTAGATAGTAGAAGTAATAGGTTTACGGGTATATTTAGTATATAGGATAGTTAAAATGGATTGGTCTATTACGTAAAATTGTAGTTTTATTTCATGCATTAGTTGACTGGCCATATTGTTGAAGAAAGTATTAGGGCTCCTCCAAAGAGGCGAACAATTGGCGAATTCCTTTGATTCTGCTTCATTATGGCTCATTTAACTAGAACGCCAGTTCAATAGCGAAAGCTTAAGTGCAAATAGAGAAAGAAACTATAATTTTCGTCAAAAATACATGTTAAATCACGTTGGCTTAGGTTAGATTAGTATTAGAAGTAATATAAAAATGCACTATTAATTTTAGCAGACAGTGCATATATTGCATATTAGAAATTTTGTAGGATAATTATGTTTACATTAGGTTATAAGTATATATAATTACGATTGGTCCATTTATTATTTTCAGCAATATTAATATTCAGGAAAATTTTTAAAAATAACAAAAAGTAATGGTAGATTCATGAAGTAACATTGAAATTATATAAAGTAATATGATGTAAAAAATAAAGATGAAATACTGAAAAGCTATTTAAAATGTAACCAACAAGATTGTAAAAGGATTAAATGAAAATAACTCGTTTTATGCGAGTTTCTAAAAGTAACGTAATATTTACTTAGGTAATGGTAATGTAATAATTTAATATTAATATTACATAGAAGGAAGTACAATGAAAATATTATTTTAATTTCAAGTAATAACTAGATAAAATAAAACAGATAGAAGGAGTAAGAAATGTTCTATGCCCACAAACTGTGATTGTGGGAAACCTTCAAACACCAGGGGAAATCTGAATATTCAGATAACGGCACATAAAAATTAATATACATGAATAGCAAAAGATGCAATTTTATAGGGGGGAATAATAGTAAAATAATAGTTTAAATAGTAATAGTAAAATTAAAACGGAAGAAAATATATTTGAGGTAGAAGTCAAGAGAAACAAGTGACCTATACTTTTTCGTAAAAAAGAGGAATTTTATTTAAATTATTAATAAGAAAAATTGTAGTTTAGTTTATATTATTCTATGGGTGCTAGACTAATAGTCGAAAGCAACTAAAGCGGACAAAGTAGTGGACTAGGCTCTCAATTTGAAGTAGCCAGACGAAAATAATGAACTGCGAGTTCCAAGCCTACGAAAGTACGTTAAAGTACCAAATTAGGCATCGAATAGGAAATTGCCATATTGGGAAATTGAAGCGTTAAGGTGAAATCGTACAAATTAGTAGTATTAGTTATAAGTTTATTTGACCAATGTTAAACTAGGCTATTGTTATAAGTAAAAATAACATTTGGTGAGTCTAATTTCAACGCATAAATTTTAAGATTTTTTAGATATATGATTGACCCGGATTGTTGTTGTTCCAGACGTAATATGAGGTGATTTGGTGACATCAAATAAATTATAGCTATACGGTATTACATTGGACTACAGTTTAACCTTAATGTTCGTTACTCAGAAAGTACCATAAGGTGATTCAGGAAAAACAACAACATTTTAGTTATAAATTAGGTTAAGAGCTGTTTGAACCGAGTCATTTTTACTCAAAGTGACATAAGGCGGCGAGGAGATTGACAATAAATTATATTTATTAACGTAGCATAGAAAATAAACGTCGTCAGGAATTTTAACAAAATTGTTTTAAGAAATATTACATAAGTGTTGATTTTGACAATATTAAGGAATAATTCAAAATGTAATTGAATAAAAGATCATAAATTATAAACCAATAAATAATTATAAAACAAGATAAATAAAAGACTGTAAACTAACGTTATTGATAAAAGCGTATACAGGCTAGGCCGTACTACAACCAATTTAAATAAATAATTTTAGAAATGTTGGACAATAAACTATGAATAAATAAAATAATAAAATAAAAGAGATAAAATAAAAATGGAAGATTGAGAATCAGCAAAACGTAATTAAATAATTGGGAAAAATAAAAGTCGGCGAGACACATTTAAAAGATCAAGAATTTTAAGCCATACAGTAAGCTATAAGCGTTGAAACATTGGTAATAATAATAATAATAATAATAATAATAATAATAATAATAATAAGTAGTAGTCGTAGTAGTAGTAATAGTAGTAGTAGTAGTAGTAGTAGTAGTGAGTAATGACGAAACATGCATGCTGTTGCTATACAAAAGTGTGATTTACAGAGCTTTCAGCACAAACGTATTTGACAATAACTATGCCCATAAGTGGTATTTTATTTGTTAGTTGTTGTTACCCGAATTGGCTAGTTGTTACCGAAATTTAGACACAACAATAATAATTATAATTTAGGGTAAGTAACATAGTTTGATACTAGCACACAAAACCTAGTTATGCTAGATAATTTTTAAAAATTGAGACCTACAGGTGGTTTACAAAATAAATTTTACATATAAATTATTTTGGTACGTAACATAAATTATTAGAGAAAATTACTTTTAAAAGTGAAAAAAATTGATATTTAAAAATTAGAAGATGGTGTATCATACGGATATCGGGATTGAATTCGGAGGTCAACTGAGGCTGTTTTTTGCGGGAAAAACCGAATTTCACTTACCAATAACTACAAAATGCTGCTATCTGATATGAGACACCATTACAACGTTTGTTGCTGGTGTAGGCATATTTAAAACATACAAAATATCAAAATAAATACGATTCACGGCGCGATTTCAGGTTAGTATACCGTATATAACACAGGCTTTAAAGTATGTTTCTGCAACACAAGAAATCGAAAGATACGAAGCTCGTTCGCACGTATCTTGGTAAGAAAGAAAGTAGGATTTAATAAGAGAGAGTGCACGGGATAGTTATTGTGTGAGACCATGTTGCAGAATGACAAATCACAATTGAAGTTGGGAAATTTAAATATTTTGGCCGAATATTTCAGTTCACGTTATACAAATTAAATTAAAATATAATATAGATAAATAGGTTAAAATTCATAATTTAATAGAATTAATATTAGTTTAGTTCATTTTAATATTCCATTATCCCCAGAGATATGCGCGGATCAAGATAAGAATTTATGAAAAAACTATTCAAGAATTGTATAAATAGGACAACCAATCATAGAAACTAGACAAATGTATGGAATAGGTTTAGATAGAATAATGCATAGTTATCCCAAATATTGTATATGAAAATCTCAGAAACATTTATCCTTATTATTATTTTAAATGCTATTATAGACAAATATAAATAGATAAAAAAATAAAGATAGGTAGGGTAGGATTTGAACATATTAATAGTGTAAATAGAGTGATGGCAATGACCCGTACATGTATTGACAACAATGGCACAATCACTTACGAAGTAATAAAGAGAGACGTGAACCAGACAAACAAGTGCAACTTGGATTAGTTTAAAGTAAGGTACGTAGTATTTCAAAGATTAGTGAACATTGAACAACACAGCATTTTACGCATATAAAGACAATCGAATAAGTTGAAAATAACAAAATAGCGTTTTAATGTTAAACATAGTGCAACAAAATAGACAATAGATGAAAAGACAGTCGTTAAAACTTGAATTTTGTGCAGTATTAAACAGAAAAGGAACAATGAACAATCATTTTCAACAAATAAGTGTTTCCCTACACAAGAATGTTAGTCATGTGAACCAGGAACTACTCACAAATAGCCATCTCGACTAACATCCACTACGAAAATTTCTATGAATCGATAAGCCTGTAGTGGGCATCAATCGAACGCTAATAATAGTCAATTTAAGGTTTATGTTTGTTAACCAGTTCTTGAAAATGCTTCAACACACTTTAAGTTAGCCTCACAAATAGTGCATCAGGTCAAGGAACCACTCCAAGAAGAGTCAACGAAAACAATTACAAATGACGAGTGCAACAATTAAAGTTAAACCAAAAAATACTAGTGAAAATTATATATATTATCCCTTAAGAGATTTGAGTACACTATTAAAATGTAAGTGAAAAATACAGTAACAAACAATTTATTTATTAAAACGCTTAAGACGTATAATAGAGAATGGATATATGCCGAATCACAACAGCATTATTTAAACAATCTCAATTAGTAGCGTTAAATTGACAAGTTTTATTAAAAGTTACTGGTAAGAAGTTCAAAATTTAAATAGACAAATACATCAGTTTTGGGAAAATAAACTAGTCGCCAGAACAACACAACATTCACCCATACTGTGATCAAGAATAAAATAGGAAACAACATGTCCCATTTACAAACAGATGATTTCCTACCCAAAAATGGAAAATAGACTTTTACACAACAAATAAGTTTTAAAAAGATATTTTCCAAAAACGCAGTGACCAAGCCAAAGTAGTGTTTAAAGTGTTAAGTGAAGTGGTATGTTATTTGATAGTGAAAAAACAAAGCTTAATATTTCAAATTTTCCAAAAAAAGTGAATGGATGCAACATTGCTCATCTTCGTCATGATTCTCAAGAACCACGACAAGTGAAGCGGAAAAAAACAAACGAAATAGTGCTGAAATTACTGACCGTGTAAGTCGGTCAGTCTGTCAACTTCAGGGACTCCTGATTAAGCAGTATTATATGCTTTGTTTATCTTTCTCACAGACAGAAAGAAGAGCATTATCGCATAACAACACAAAGACAAGATGTGTACTTCCACGAGAATAACATTAAATCGTAACAGAAAAAGAAATAAATACACACAAAATAAAATTTCATAACTACTTGCATACCAAAAAACGAACAATTAGTTCTTTTATTGAATTTTATCATTATTTGCAGCTTATTATGGATATTTAATTTTCGTTTAATAACTTTACCATAATTTATATCTTTCTAGATATGTTTATATGGAATGATTCAAAGTCAAATTCATGACAATCTACAGGCGTTTTGGAAAATGTTATTCAATTTAATTATTTATGTTATTCAACCTAAGTATTTAATTTTTCATTCAATTTTATTCACATTTTGAACAATTTTATATGTTTGAGTAATTTGCTTTAGTTTGTTTAAGGATGTAACCTATAGATGCTATTCAACTTACCAATAGGACTCTCTTAAAATTGTTTTTTTAAAAATCTTTAATAACCCCTATTAAAGATTTTCGAAAGTGAGGAGGATTAAATGGGACTATGATAGCAATTTTAAGAGTATATGTATTTATTCATTTTATCAGGTGTCGGAATATCAAAATCATTATTGGTACCGTTAAGGTATATGCACCACACAGTCAATACACAATCATGTAAAGAATTTCATTAATTCGTTGACAAAGACTTGGCAAGTGTGTTTTCCTCTTTCATACATGCAAGCTGATGACCAAAGCAAACAATAGCTGAACTTTCTGGATTGATTCACACTGATGGAAAGAGCCAGGAGAATGAAACAAACAAGGAAGGTTAAAAAGCAACGTTCGTGGAATTTGGAAATGATGTAAAGAGACGTGACGAGTGGATTAAGAGGAGGAGAAAACAGGATTCGGATTTTCATACGGAGAGCGTAAGCACCAAGTTTTGGATAGTAGAAAAATGTACTACAACCGAGACTCGAATACGCTTGTCTCGTTTGCGACGAGGGAACGATCATCAGTTTGCAACTAAGTGCCGAGTAAATCTGTACTTTCTGAAGTGTCATATAATTATCAGAAGTCACTCAAAACTATTTCGACGTAATTAACGCAATGTTCAGTAAAGTTTTAGAAATTTAGGTAGAAAATTTGTATAACGGAACATAAATTAATAATAAAACTGTGGTTAGCAACATTATACGAAAATATGAAAACGCAATGTTTTATTTAACTAGTAAGAACAATACCATACATATTTAGTAAGTAAGCAAGTAATGTGATTCTATCTTGACAGTAGTCAGTTCAGCGGCCTGGATCGGCACAGGTACCGCTGGCTCCGACCTTTTCATTGTTCAGCTCTGCAACCGATTACAGACAAATAGCCAGATTTTAAGCTGACTAAACGAGGACCACAAGAATAGAGCCCGATTATCCGTCAATACATCAAACTCCCTAAAAAGAAATTGCCGAAATCTACAAATGGTTTTCACCAGAGATGAATTCGATTTCGTAAATGGATCGATGTCGGTCAGCTTCACTTAACTTTTTATAGAGGAAGGCAACAGGCCTAATTTCTCTGTTCTCATCTCTGTGATAAACACCCAGCTATTTCCTTTGCAGAACCATCAACATTGACAATAAATCGTTCCTCTAAATTAGGCACTTGAAAAACAACATTATTTTCAAATAAGCATTTCTTCTAATCCCCATTCAAATTTTCGTTTTGTTGACCTAAGTTCATTGATAGGACTCATTACTTCTTGAAGTTCTGGCATGAAACGTCAAAAAAATATTCGACAAAACCGCATTACACCCTTACGATTTTGTGGTGATGCAAAAATCCTTATCGCTTATACACTAGAAGGATCAAACTCAATATGTTTATCATCAACAAGAAATCCAAGGTAAGTGATATTTCTTTTACACAAATCTGTTTTATCAGGTGAAATAGTCATTCCATTATTACTAATTCGTTCCAACACCATCCTAACAGCAGCAAAATGTTCCTCCTTTGTTTTATTAGCTATAAAGATATCATCAAAGTAACTTGTTACACCATATTCACTAAGATCACCAATAATATCCCCCATTACTTTAGCCAAAACGCTGCTTCCTATTTTAATCCCTACTCGTAGCATTTTGAATCTAAAACTTCCTTTAGGTATAATTATGGTTGTACAATCACGACAATTTTCTTGAGGTTGAATTTCATTATAGGCTTTCTTAAACTTGATGTTTGCTGAACCATTTACATCCTTGAAGATTAGCAAGACATTCTTTCATATTAGCGGTTGGAACTACATAATCTGAAATATCCGAATTTAAATACACTTAATTTCCGACTATTCTATAACTACAACCTTTATTTTTCACTAAGAAATAATTTGAAGAATAATCGGAATGATCAGATTCTTCTAAAATACCTTCTTTGACCATATCATTCAAATCTGAATCAAAGATTTTCCGTTTATCTTTAGAAACTGGAAATGGTTTTGCCCAAAAAGGGGTAGCTCTATTAAATAAATTCAACATTTAAAATCTTTCAGACAACTAACTCTATTATTGATTACATCTTCAAATTCTTTTTAACTGATTAGCAAACAATTCTGCATCTGGATCGATTCCTCTCCAACTATCCTTATCAACGTCAACCTTTACTGAATCATTGCACTCAGATACGTCCTCACTCGATTCATCACTTCTATTCAATTTCGAATCGTTTCAAAGTTCGGATCTAATTTTCCCAAAACTGAATAAAAACGTGGTGAATGATCTTCATCAAAGTCTTTGGACCATTCTTCGTTCTTAGTATCTGCTTCGGTTGTTTTCTCACATAAACCTTTATCAAAACAACCTTTACATCCTTTGCGCCTCTTCTTTCTCTCTTCCTTTGGTTCAATAACAACAGAATCACTTTTCACTTCAAAGTTCTTTTCTTCTGATTTGTTAATATTGGGACCCTTTGCATCGTTCACTTTTGAAGCTGGAACACTCGTTGAAATGACTTTCTTTTCAGACTTCTTAGAATTACTTGGACTATTAAGAATTTTGTAAACGTGACTATCTTCACCAATACATTTCCGATCCCGCCGCACTTCCTCCAAATCCGGAATCCCTAAAGTCAGTTGCTCAGTTTCCGAATAACTATTCTTAATTTCCTCTTTCTTTTAGCAAAGTTTTCCTCACCATCAAAGACAACAGCACCCGCTGGTGTTGAACCAGTTCTTTTTCGCAAAACTTGGAATATCACGCTGCAATCGCCTTCAACTTTCCGTAATTTCTTGAATTCCCTTTCAATGTAGAATAATCAAACCATCGCAATTTTATTCTCTTCTTACCATCTCGCAACAGCAACAACTCATCTTTAAAGTTCAGGAAGGCAACGCAATCGCAAGGCAAATTGTCCACAATTCTAAATTCTACTTCTTTAATTTCACCAGCAATGCTAACCTCTGTACGGGTTACTTCTTTAGAAACAATAATACTTCCGAAGGCTGCTTTCATTTCGACCTTGTCTCTAATAGTTTGAACCGAGAAACAATCATGATCGTCAACAGACTGTTCGCTAATCATGTTAAAGGAACATCCACTGTCCAAACAAATATTGTTTCGTTCGCTTACAACCCTTCCTTTCACAAAAGCTGCAGTTCTATCTGAAAACACCGGAGGAATCACTCCAATTGAAACAATTTCAGATGATAATTCTTTGTTAACTTTCAAACAATTAAATTATGTTTTTGCCTTTTTCGAATTTAATTACTTTCTTATTTATTTCATTGCTTGACGAACCTACGTTGCAACAATTCCCCTTGTTTGCCATTTTATTTTCAATTTTGCTATTCGAATTTGAAAGAAATACCTACTGCTGTCTTTCACTGTTTTACATGCTTTTCAGCTTTTGAAATATTATATGTAAACAAAAACATCCTCTTTTATTTTCATTTTTTATAAACATTCTTTCCTATTAACTCATGTTGAAGAGAATCCGAAATGAAGCGTTCTTTTAAAATTCGCTTACTTTCATTCCACGAAAGTCTTCGATTATAGCAAAACAAGAGGTATTGATACATTTCCCCTTTTGCTCTAATTAGCAGTTCACTCAACAACAAACTTAATGAAAGGCCAGAAGCTTTTACAAGTTCTTCAGTTTTCATTCAAAACTTGAAACTTTTTGACCGTCTTCTCCGGTTATGGTTTGATTAACTAATCTAACCTGTAACATCTTATTGTTATTAGTCAACTCCAATTTCGTTTCAAAATAATTTGAAATTCTTTGACCATTACTCAATCCTAACGTACGTTCAGGACGACCTATGGGTACATCAAAAGCACTAATGTCTCCTCTCACTACACGCTCATTTCCCAAATCCGGAAATTGATTATGATCTCTATTGACCTCAATACTGTACACAATATTTGGATTAATTCTCAATCTCAAATTATTTAAAACAGGATTGGACTACTCGTTGAACATTGCACTTCGCAAATTGCTATTACTTCGAATATTGTTCAAACCTCCTATGTTTACATTCGAATATTGTTCAAACCTCCTATGTTTACATTCGAATATCGTCCTGTCACAAATCCTTGAGATCGTAAAACAGGATACGATGAGCTTACTTGCGCATGAACTGAATCATAACAAACACCTCGATCGTTCTCCTGAGTTAGATCCAGGGTAGGTTGACAATCATTTATTCGATTGTATAACGGATGCGAAAATACCATATCGGATCTGCCTAGACTGCCAAATCGAGAATCCGCTTGACTCGATTGATCTACATTTACATTGGCATGTTTAATTTCACTATTGAATCTATCATTGAAACCAGTCTGATCTATAGTACTGTTGTTATACGGAGGAAGCTGTTCTTCGATCGCACTTTCGTCGTCACTAAACAACATAATATTTACAGACATCATAAACAAATAAATTCTAAACAAGCTTAACTTAATTCTAACTACGCTACACATTCAGGCAAACTCACAACTATAATCAATGTATTTAACCACCGACCACGGATCTCAAGCTTACACGATACATGTAAACAATGACCATATTTACGTAGTAAAATGATTATCATGAATTCCAGAAATGTCCACGATATAAAAACGGACAATTCTCGTTTAGAAATTTTTTTTACTAAATTTATACTTACAACTCTTTCAGCCCGAATTGGATTCTAGTGTCTTGTCTTCTGCAAGCCTCCCACCATACCTCCATCTACTGTATGACCATTAATTGTTTTACCATTTAACTATCTCAATGAATGGAAACAAGGCGCTCAGCCAACCGCCGCGAAACGATTCTCTATCGTCCACGTTCAGAAAATTTACACCCCAGAGCGGACAAGGCATGGGCAATTATTTATGAAACTTCGAACTTGGATAAAAATGTTTATTTACAAAATTACAATAAATGACAAATCTCGAAGAAATGAATACTGAATTCCACTTCGTATGGATATTAACTATATTGAATCTCAAGAATAATAGTGAAAAAATATCGTAAACAACACGTAAAAATCTCAAAACGTTCGAAGCAAATTCTGAAAACTATTTTCACTGTAATTATTTACTTTATATAACAAATTCAATTTTAATTTCATTTTAGAAATTTAAAGAGTATATTCGAATATTTGAAAGTCAACAATGAACAACGCCGAATCGAGAATACAGAAAGCAAAGCAAGAATCGATTCAAATCGAACAACTGACGTTGAACTATATCAATTTCAACACGAACGAGACGAGAAATTTCATTCAACACTAAAATAAATAAAATTTGCACTTACCATACTTTAGCAGGAAATTAGTGTACAAAAGAAGTGAATACAAAACTTTTCCTTCCTTCGTGGATCTTGGACTTTTTCTTAACACTTTATCACCCCGAAACCATCTAGAAACAAAGATCATTTGCATACGCAAGGTACCGTTATAGGCGAAAGCTCGGTATTTTGAAAATTCCTAAATTATCTACATTTACTACTCACACGAACATTTTTCGGTAACATGAAAATTTTTCTTTATGGTTTTATTTAAGTAACTAAGTTTAATCACAGTTTAACTAAATCTCAATTAAATTAAATTAATTAAATAATTTCATTTTTAGAAATTTAGTTATCTAAAACTTTATCTTGCCTTCACTCACTATTTATGGTTATTCAGAACACAAGAATTATAGATTAACTTTAATAATTTATTTTAAAGTTAAACAACAATCTCACTTTATTTAATTTTCATATTTAATATCGAAATAAATTTAACAAATCTTATCTAAAGGAATTATAGAAACTCCTGATTTAATCTGTCCTTCGGTTTAATTCCCTTTAACAAGAACAAGAATTGAATGAAGCGTCCCTCAATAATTATTCAAATTAAGGTCTCACTGATTGTTATTTAAAATTAACTCTTAAATTATTACGCGAACTGTAGAAGGTATTTCCCAAATTATTTCTTATTTAAAAGACTTAAAACCGACTAAACTATTCCCTTTTAGAATAGGTTTTTACAACGCGAGTTACGTCACTGCTCACGACCACGTTTTCTGTTCGCTTGATCACGCCACTTCATCGTGCATCAATACCACAGAACTGAAGCACTGAATTATACATGTTATTAAACACACATTTTTGCATTGTTTAATATTAGCGTTCAACATTGATAACTTCACTGGACTGAATTAACTTTAGTACAAACTTATCTAAGCTACCGAATATTACCCATTTTTATTTTCACTTCAACTGAATGAAAACTAAACGAATCGCATTGAAACCAATTCACCTCAAGATATTTCCAACTTTTTCCACCACAAAAGACAGAACGAACTATCCTCAGGAAAAGCTGGAATGTCGGAAACACGAGTCCTCCTCCAGTACGTAAGTTTCCAGCAAAACTCACCGTCGAAACGACCTCCCATTCTTCCAGAAACAAGACACCAGAATGATATTTGTCCTTCCTCGTTCCCTTTACCACAGCAAGGTGAATAAAAGAAGTACGAAATCAAGCAGTGTTGCCAATTACTATATCCGAAAATACTCCTAAATTTCTTCAGAGTATTTAATTTTTAATAAGTTTTTCACTTTAGCTTTAAACAATTTTGAAACTTTCTTCATTATTGTGCTATTTGTACAATAAACAATAAAAAAAAGAAATGTAACTGAATGTTTTGTGAAAGTTATACAGATAGTTACAAGCTTGAGAGAGTTATATTCTCCATATTCTCCAATTTGGTTATTGTAAATTAATGTTTAATGCGAATCTTATTATTCGTATGTAACGCGAGAAAAGATCACTACTGTAACGAATTCCCTTAAATGAATTGAGAGCTTCGCTTCACGAAGTTCGTTCTAATTTATATTTGCGATATTTTCACTGTCAAAACAATTCCAAATTTTCTCAAGATAACTTGTTACTTTATTGTTTATTATTTGTTATTGTTTTATTTAAATTTGTTAAATAAAATTGATTAAAAAGAAATCGCTTCTCGGAATCCATTCAGTGCTGGAAACATAAATATCCTCACATCAGGACTAATTAAGTATTCTCTTTAGGTAATTTTCAGGTTAATGTTGATCCGATCGAGACAGCCAGCTGTGCATTGTTAATCTTATATTTCAGGAAGGATGCCTTGGTTATGTTATTTCTTTAGGAACGCCAAATGAACTACAAAATTGCTTTACCTCCGATCTTAATTAGCTCTATTCTCTTAAAATAAATTAGCTCTACCTTAGAATTACTTCAGTGCTACCTCTGATCAACATAAACTCTCCTTTAAGTTCTAAATAAACGAACATATTTAATTTAGGAATGGAAAAATAGTCTCAATATATTTTTCACCTGCCAAACACCTTACCTACTTATTATTTCTTTTGATCCAACGTACTAAAAAGTTGCCAAATACAATTTAGAATCGTTGACTTGCACTAAGATGTCGCACATTGCTCATCTTCCGTTGGTGGTTAATGGTGAAAACATTAACACCTGCTATATCGGCGGTAAAACCGATGAAATCTATTCAAACTTATCGGAAAATTCCCGATTTCGTTAGCAAAGATCGGGAAGATCGTTAGCAAACATCGTAATTTCTCTTCATTGTGAAGGACCGCTTTACTGACACAAGTCAACAAACTCCTTTCCAGCAACCAAGATATTAGGCAATCAAGCTAACAATCAATCCTCAGAGAGAGTGGCGAAGGGGAGGGAGAGAGACAATTTTGATTGAGTGGCGGATCCAGACAAGGGACGCGGGTAACGTTCGACCTCTTCAAGGAAAAATATTTTATTTCTTTTAATAATATTTCAACAATGTATCTCAGAGAAAGCTTCTACTTCTTTGTGGACAAATCTAATTTGTCTAGAAATATTCACTTTTGAGAATATCGGATTCATATTGCTTGATAAGAATTGGCAATAAGCAAATAAACATTATTAATTTTTAAATGCACTTTAAAAAATCAAGGAAAATATCCAAAACGTCTCTGATATATTCTTCAGACCTGCGCCTCCCTGACGAAAATTCAAGGCCCACCCCTGATTTTATATAATGTTGTACTTTGGCAACACAAACTGGTCATGATCAAGAAAATTTAATAATCGAGGAGTATGCGCTAACAAACGTGTATGTACTATATTATAACATGGAACATAGGCTTTTGTTCGCAAATACGCCTCAATTATTAACCGGTCAAGTGTCTTTAAAGACATTCGGTCTCCGTCTTATTACTCGACGAACTGAGTCAAATTTGCCTAAAGGATTTAGAAACTAAATTTTTAAAAATCTTACTACATGTATATAGACCCTTTCTCCCTACCCTTTCTCCACTGTCTGATATCCATATTTCTTTTCTACAGTATGCTTTGAAATTCTCTTGGTTACGTGTAAATATACGGTATTGAGCACGTACCATCAGTATTTCGAAATCAATAATCATTGCAAATTACTCGTTTATCTTAAGTACTTGATGGGTTACTCAAAGTGAAAATGACGTTATCACTTAACGTAAACAAGAAAATTGTTCCACGTATTCTAGATAACAAAAGTGAGTAGACCCTATAATAACTTCTGAATATTATTCCTGGAACTTTTATCTAATTTTTGCAAAGTAAATTATTTGTTCATGATTTTTAATAACGGAAGACGACGAGAATGATCGGGCGAACAATACAGAAGTTCTTGCTCTTAACTGCTGGCTTTGTAGCCTGTTCTGTTTTACTGATTCATGCATTGGCATTTCTATCATCTATCACAGAGCAGTCCTCAGGAAGTAAGTTTTTATTTTTAGTTTAACATATCATTTCTTTGGCCGGGTGACGTTTCGTCCAAAGACATTTTGTCCATACGACATTCAGTCCAGGGATATTTAGTCCATAGACGTTTCGTCCATTGACATTTCGTCCACAAGACATTTCGTCCAACGGATTTTTCGTCCACAAGACATTTCGTCCAACAGATGTTTCGTCCACAGGACATTTCGTCCAAAGGGTTTTTCGTCCACAAGACATTTCGTCCAATCGACTTTTGGTCCAACGGATTTTTCGTCCATAAGACATTTGGTCCAACGGATTTTTCGTCCACAGGACATTTCGTCCAGTCGACATTTAGTCCAAAGGATTTTTCGTCCAATCCATCAATTCACATACTACACTCTCATCCATATAAATTCACAGGCCAAACTACTGAAGCTACAAACACCAAATTTGGTATGAAGGTGTAGGACCATGAGTAGGTAAAGAGAAAATTCCGACATTTTGGAAAAGTCGCCATCTTGGATCCAAAATGGCCGCTAAACCCAATAGAGCCTAAACTACTGGGGCTATTGAATTGAAATTTGATATAGAGGTACATTATCAATAGTAGGTTAATATAATATTACACAATTTACCCAAAGACGCCATCTTGTATCCAAAACGGCAGACTTAAAATTTCATTTTCCACAACCTTTGAGGTAGAAGCACGAAATTTAACATAAAGCTTTATCATAAGTAGTAGTTTAGGAAAATAATAAAATGTTTTGGGAAAGTCGCCATCTTGAATTCAAAATGAAAGCCCAAAAATCATTTTCGACACCGTTTGAGCTAGAGAAATGAAATTTTATTTGAAGCTGTGTCTTCATGTGTAAGTCATGACAATATAATCAAATGTTAAAAACTCCGCCATCTTGGATACAAAATGGCCGCCAAAACTATTGTTGTTTAGAATATACAGGCTAAACGCCTGGGGTTATTGAAATGCAATTGGGTACAAAGGTAGAATATCACCAGTAGGTTACGAAAATATTACGAGATGTGTTGAAAGACGCCATCTTGGATCCAAAATGTCTGCTTAACTCATTGTTGTATTGAATACACAGCCTAAACTACTGGGGATATTAAAATGAAATTTCGTATAGAGGTACATTATCAATAGTAGGTCAACATAATATTACACAATTTACCCAAAGACGCCATATTGGATCCAAAATGGCGTACGTTAAAAATGTATTTTCCACGCCGTTTGAGTTAGAGGCACGAAACTTGGTATGAAGGTGTATTATGACGAATAGTTTAGGAAAATATTACAAAATGTTGAAAAAGTCACCATCTAGAATCCAAAATGGCTGCCAAACCTATTGTTGTATAGAAAAGAGACAATAAACCGTTGAAGCTACAGAGATGAAGTTTGGCATAAATGTACATTATCGCTTTTAGGTTAAGAAAATGTTACATGATGTATCCAAAGACGCCATCATGAATCCAAAATCGCGGATCTAAAAATGCATTTTCGACACCGTTTGGGCTAGAGATAGGAAATTTGGCATATATTTACATTACGACGAGTATTTTAGGAAAACATTACAAAAGTTTAGAAACGTCGCCATATGGATCCGAAATGACCGTCCATAAATCATTTTCGACACCGTTTGGGCTAGAAAAATGAAATATTACTTGAAGACATACCTTCAAGAGTAAGTCACGACAATATAATAAAAAGTTAAAAAGTTGCCATTTTAATCCAAAATGGCTGCCCGGAAACACATTTCCTAAATTATTAAGCCTAGACAAACGAAATTTGGTATGAAGGTGTACCATGAGGAGTAGGTTACAAAAATTCTAAAAAATACCTATGGGGGCGCGGCCCCCGTGGTGGGTGGTATAATTGTAATATGGAAGCGCAGACCGCCAGAGAGCGTCTGATTAAGATAAAGGGG
>JAGDQP010022599.1:0-30206 GCA_022664845.1 Lepisma saccharinum
GAAATATAACATGTGATGTGTCTCAAAACAAGAAAAAAATCCGAACTCAAGAAATGAATTAGAGAAAGAAAGGTTTTAAAACGAAATCAGGGTTAGCTTAATGATGAACATTTCCTTCTTCGATGTTGACTCTGAAGTTGAACTTATTTATGGCCTTCTGGAAATTTTAGTTCAAATTGTACTTTGATGTGTTTAATGCATATTTTAACCCAGCTGGCAGATTTTAGCGGGAGGGAAAAATTAATGGGGAGATTGTTGGTGAGGAAAATTCCTCCAACCCTCAGGATTTCGCACTTTGGCCTGATTGGTACACTACCTACAAATGGAAGAAAAGTCAGTTATAGACATACGTTAACATTCTATGTTAAGACCTTTAGGCATCTGAGGCTCAAGCCAGGATAAAGCTGGGAAGCGATTGTGGAAGGTAGATGGCCAGGCATAGATTTATAAATGGGCTCCGGCACAATTTTTACTAACTACTACCTGGCATAATGAGAGATTAACACTGGGTGGGGTCGTAGTCACGGTAATAGTAGTACCGGGTACTTTGTATTCAGAACACTGGAGCTGAATGTGAGCCCCTGATTATTTTGAGTGGATATATGGAAATATGTTATATTTTTAGCAGGTTAGTATACAATTGGGAGAGGGGTGGCAAACTGGTGTGACTGAGGAGAAAACGTGCAAAAACATGTCAGGATGGTCAGCCGCTGGGATCGATCCCACGACCTCCCGAAGGCTAAGTCAACGCTCTACCACTGAGTTAAGGTCGCTCGGTTTAAATGGTGCGACCAGAACACTGTTCCGCTGAGGGCAGTGTATTACAGAGACGAACTAGTCGTTGACACTCAATTAAATTTAACATTTGTCTTCTTCGCAGCTATTTTAAGCTATAGGCTGTCATATCTCAAGAATGACATCCGTAATCGAGTATTCCTTCGATATGAACTCATTGAGAGGAAGGTGCGGCCAGAACATCGATTGAAGGTGCTATCCCGGCATTCACCTAATGGAATTGGAGAAAACATTGGGAAACCTCAGTCAGGATTACCGATGTACTATGATCTCGAACCCTCGCCTTCTTCGCCGAACTCAGAGATTAGATCACGGAGCCTGATAGTTTAGTTGGCAGAGCACCCGACAGTCAATTATTGGAAGGATGGGGTTCGATTTCCTGCTAGGATGACGACAGTTTTTTTTTTTTCTGTTTATTCTTCATCTTATATTCGACAGAATATATTTATGTGAAAAGAAAAAAAAATGTTGATAACCTCTGATTGGGAAAAGTTTTATGTTTCATAAACTTAACGCTCGAGTCGGTAAAATTTTGAATAGTTTTGTTTCGTAGACTTAACGCTTGGTTCCGTAAATTTCTATAATTTAGAAATCATCAATATGGTGGACGATCTTTAGAGTAACTTCAGAAGACTAAATTCATTATATACTGTTGATTCTGTGTCTAAAATGAAAATAGAAAAATAGTATTAAAAAGATTGAACCACAGAATTGTGGAAACTTCAGTAATCTTGATTTCACAATATCCAAAAGAAAACATTTATTAAAAATGTTTTGTATTCGAAAGTATTCTATATAGAATCTTGATCTTTTCTATCTTCTAGTTTCGTTCAATATAGGATAAATAAAAAAGATCGAACGTTTGTTCCTATTTCAGAATCATCTTCGTTCTCGGCTATTCTTTTACTTTTTTTTCAACAATGCTGAAGTCTCTTCCCAATGTCTGATGATTAGGTCTATGTAATAACAGATTTTTATAAGCATATTGGTTTCCCGTAAGCGTATTAGTCCCGCTGAAGTTCTTCCCTATCTACCGGCAAACCCTCCTTTCCTCTTCCCGCTCTTTCCGTACCATTTTATTATTATTATTATTATTATTTTTCCTCTTGTCTCTGCTTTACATCGTCGACCGCTGTGCTGCATCTTATATGCCTGATATGGCCTCTGTAAAGCCGAAGTTTCTAAGTCAAACTTTCTATTGCTTTGTCCCTTGTTTACTAGTTCGGTTGAGTTCTTGAACACGGCTCAGTGTCTTTGTGTAGAACCGTCTTGACTATATATATGAACTTTCTGTTGTGTGTGTGTGTGTGTGTAGAGTTGGGTGGGGGATCCTCATGGTTTTAATCCACTTGAGTGCATGCTTTTCGATATCACTTTTAAACAAGTGCAAGTGAAATACATATACAGGGTGTAACAGAATTTAACTGACAAAACTTGGAAGGATGGTAGTACATCAAAAAATAAGGGGACAGAATATTCGTCATCGAGGTGGTAACTTCTCCGCGTTTTGGAGCTACAGGTTACCGAAAGAGTTCCTATTTCCAATACCATTAACAATAGACCTGATGCGCTCTGTTAACGTCAAAGACTTTAAACCTGGTGTATCCACAGTATGTCAAGATCGTGCAATAGGAGCGCAAGGGATTCCCTAATGGAAGTACCGGTACCGTTGGAAATTTCCAGAAATTCTCTTCAGTGAAGGTAGGTCAAAATGAGCATGAATGGGGCTGATTTCAAGCAGGTAACAATAATCCGTTTGCGACAAGTCTATATCTCTAACAGATCACGAAGAATGGTAGTTCTTCGAGTGACGCTAAGCAATGAGTCTGTTAGTGGCACTCACATATATACAGCTAATTTCGGATCTAACAAACTATCAGCCCGATTTTGATGCTTGAAGTTGCATTTAAAAGCCCTTTGCCATACTAAAACACAGAAAAAAAAATGGATCGGTAGGACCTACCTGGGACCCCCCTATGGCGGTTTGAAAAAAAATAGAATTTCACATTTCTGGTGATAGCACTTACCACAGACCATGTAGGCGGCCGAAGCTTGCGGAATCGTAATCTACGCTTCAATACATTTCAAACGGTGTATCACACGTCAAAATCGGTGAAGTTGTTCAAAAGTTATGACCTTTTTAGCCTAATCACAGAATTTTCACAAATGACAGGGTATTACAAATCAGTATTAAAACCCCTACGAGGTAAAGGGAAGAGTGACGCAAGAATTCTACTCGCATAAGAAGTGATATTCATTTGGCGAGTGACTTTCTTTGTGTCACTAAGGCGAAAGTGTATCTTTTGTAATACAATTAAGACACTTAGTATCCTCCCTTCCGCCATAGTGACAAAAAGAAAGTCACTCGCAAAATGGCACTTCTTTTGTGAGTATTAGATATTTACCTCATCTCGTGTTTGAGTAATAGTGTTTCAAAGTTTTTTTTTAGAACAATTATTTGGGCGCCACCGGACAACATATAAACCTTAATGTCTCAGCTGAGAATTACGATATTTCAAAAGTAAAAGCACCATTCTCTTCAGAACTGAATAGAGTTTCATACGATATGCACACAGTGTACTCACTTAACTTTTTAAAAAAAATTAAGGTGCAAATCTGAAAATTTTGAAAATTGGTATCTAAAAAATATGTTCTTTTTTAATGTATTGATTTGTCCATATTTCAAAAAGCTTTGTACAAAGTATCAACTTGGGATCCCAAATGGGATCACTGTTTTCAAAATTATGTTGTGCATGCATGAACACTTTTCCAGGCTCTGTTGAGGGTGGAATTCTATATTTAGACAATGTCTAGACATTCTATATCTTGATTAATTCTCCCAATTTTGTGCTAACGATCATTGGAAAGCTACTAGATTATATAGGGTAATAATATCAAACTCTTCGATTGTTACGTTGTAACAACAATTTCATTCATTGTCCTATCAATCACACTTCTTTTCAAAATGTATAAACTAGCTTCTATTAAACGTTGAAGGCCTTTTGATTCATGTTGACCTGACCAGCATAACACCAATTTCTTACCCTCACTAGAGTCATGCATGCACAATATCATTTTGGAAATAGTGATCCTACTAAGATCTCAAGCTGAAACTTCTCACAGGGCATTTTGCCTGCCGGGTAGCCATGCGGTCTACGGCAGTAGCCCATCGACCCGAAGGTCCCGGGTTCGAGTTCCGACAGAGGCATCGGTGTGGATTTTCATGGCTTAGGGGGCGAATCGTGACGGGCCGAAGTCCAAAGTTACTAGACTGGCCCATATAAAAATAAAGTTTACCAAAGAAATGAAAACGATAGCAAATACTCTGGTAAATGTCATTGTACCACTTAATATGAAATGAACCTTCCCTAAAATAATAAAACGAACTTTTGGAGGTGATTATTCACATCTAAAGAAAAAAAAAACTCATTTTAAGAAACTTCTAAACGTGTAGTTTCGGAGCTACACGAAATCATCACAAATGACGTAATGAAGAAGTATTGTGTACACGTAGTATTAGAAATTTTATCGTGTTTTTCTGAAAGTAAAATTTAGACGTTTTCTACGCCCCTAGTTTATGCACTTATTGTTTACAATTTGTCCTGATGTTTCCGCCTATTCAGTTTGGCATCTTACTTCTATCATGAAGAACGGTAGTTCTTCGACTGACGATCACAAACGAGTCTGTTAGTGGCAGTCTATGTATACAGCTACTTTCGGATCTAGCGAACTATAAGCCCAATTTTGATGCTTGAACTTGCATTCGAAAACTCTTTGCCATACTAAGACAGAAAAAAATTGGGTCGGTGGGACCTCCCTGGGACCCCCTGGGGCGGTGCGAAAGAAAATCAGTTTCACATTTCTGATGATAGCACTGCCTCAGACCATAAAGGCGGACGAAACTTGCTTAATATTAATCTACGCTTCAGTACCTTTCAAACGGTGTTTCACACGTGAAAATCGGTGACGGGGCTCAGAAGTTACGACTTTTTTTTAGCCGAATCAAAGAAGTTTCAGAAATGATAGAAAATTTTGTCTCTCATTCTGTCTGTCTTTTTGTTTTAGCCCCAAATGGGTTGCACCAGGGGGTGGGGGTCAATTGCGGGCCCCAACAAGTCGGAGTAAATTGAAGTTTATTTTTTGATAGGATTTGCCGTTTTCGAGATACGGTGCCTACCATGGTCCAAAATCGACCTTTTGTATGAAGGCTATGCACTTTTTTTTAAACAGACAACCTTACAAAATAAGTAATATCAGTATAAAAACCCTTTTGGGGTAAAGGGAAGAGTGACGCAAGAATTCTAGTCACAAAATAAATGATATCCATTTTGAGAGTAATTTTCTTTGTGTCACTATGGGGTAAGGGAGGATACTAAATCTCTTTATTTTTTTTAAAAGGAAACACTTCCACCATAGTGACACAAAGAAAATCACTCGCAAAATCGATATCACTTCTTTTGTGGGTAGAATTCTTGCGTCACTCTTCCCTTTACCCCGAAAGGGCAATTTTATAATTATAATATATAACGAGAAAAGTGACGAATCATGATATTACGTTAGCTTCTTTACATATTTAAAATTATTGCTAAGAGTAAAACTTACTCTATCCGTTACGACTAGCAGTATTGCAAATTGGGATAAAAAAGCTTAAAGAGGTCGCTTAAAATGACTTTGTTAGTTTGTAACACTGCACGAACTCTGACCGTATAGTTACAGCTTGTGGATAGCCTGTACTGTCTGTATCATGACTGGAAACCTTCACATTGATTGGTTAAAAGTATTTGAAGGTATTTGAGCATAAATATTGCCATTGTCTGCACAAATGAACGCCTGACTTTGTTCTAGCCCTACAAAACTAATATAACAGTCGATTGGTACAAAATTTATTGCCAAAAGAAGATCACACAGTATGAAGAAGCTTAAAGAAGGAAAAAATAAAATATTGGCACATGAACTAATTTTTCTGGTTTCCAAAAGAAAAGCAAGTTCCGACTTCCAATGTATCTTTCTATATAAAATTTCCAGTTGATAAATTGCAGAGTTTGTATTTTAACAGAGCTTTACCAGCTTCTGAAAAAAAAAAAGTAATACTGATAGAAAGAAGTTAGTTCTTGTAATTGGTCGACGGCAAGTTAGTTTGTATAGCGTAAAGGAAGAAAGGATGGGGCGAAAATAGAAATGAAACACATTTTTTTTCTTTAGGTTTACAAGCTGGCAAATGGAGGCTCTTTTCTTCATAGTATCTTCCTCTATTTTATTCTCCCTCTTTTTTCTTTTTGAAAGTAGCCTTCCTATTTTGTCATTCTACCCAGTGATCCACTTTTTTTTTTTTTTACTGTGGCGGCGTCCAGAAAGCGAATGATCCGCCTCACGCCTCATGTAGCCGTGATGAGAAACTTTTAGCAGTTGACCTAGTGTTTTTAGATGGTTCTTTTTCTTCATTTTGTTGTTTTCTTTGCTGTTTTTTTTTTTAGAATTCCATGAACGAAACTGATGTCACGTCACCTGTGAACCTCTTTTTTTTTTTTTAAAAAAAAAAGAAATTAAAATAATAATGAAGACGAGAAATCTTATTTGGAAAAGAAAGAAAGCAAGCATACAAAAGATAATATCAGTCACAGAAAGATTATGAATAAATTAAAAAGAATTTTAAACACTTTGGACTTAATTACCTTCTTAAAAGAGAACTTCCACATACAGTATTTCACACACAGATTTTTTTTTAAATGTCTCCGTTGGAAGTCCTTAAATTACTGTCTCAACTGTGCCAATTGTAGTTGCGCAATCGAATTCTTAAGATAGTTATGCGCATCTAAGTTTTCAACACGTTTCTAAAGTTCGGCCACAGATGGCGCTGGAAGACCATTTTATTCTAAGCGTCAAAGGATTCGTAATTGTTAAGAAACTGTGCATAAAAGTTATAATCATTACAAATGTATTATTTCTAGAGTTTAGCCTGTGGAGGCGACCGACCTTCTTTAACTCTGTTTATCAGGGACGTTTTTTAACATCCAATTGTACAGTAAATTCAATTAAGTAATACAACTTTGAAAGTTCATGTAACTTGTTAGTTTTTACTCAAGATGAGTATAATTTTTGCTTTCAATAAAATGGTATAGCAATGTTTCGTAGAGAATTGAGTCTCAGTCGCCATTTGGTAGCAACCAGTTTCATGGTAATATATACAGCAATGAGGATATTCTCATAAGAGATGATTCATGTAATAATATATTCAAGATCTAATATCAAGCAAAACAAAGAAAAGATTCAAAGAATGAGTAATTCTACCAAAGACTCTAATAAGTATCACGATATCACCCAGGAATTGTAAATTCCATCCATGAGAATTACATGTCTTTAATAGGAGTAAAGAGATTAATATTACGAACACATGAATACAATGTGACATGTTGAAAATTCTGGAATACAACCAAAGATATCCGTGTTTCGAATCAAAAGTCGGATGGCGCAGGCATCTGAGCTTTGGAACTCTGTGAGAACCGACGCCATCTCCAGTTATCCCAAAATATAAAAGTTGTGTGTTCATTGTTTTGAGACCGATTGTTTGACTCAATTCTTCGGTAAGGACAATCCGTCAAAGAGATGACAGTTCTATTCTCTGTTAGTTCGAGGGACGTGTGTTTGCGATTTAGCAGAATTCCAAGACCGATCATCGGCTCTCTTTTGGCTGAATTGGCTAAAGAGCTTAATTTAAGTGGTATACAGTGGTGACTAGAATTTCTATTAGCCACTAAAGAACAATTAAGAACAGTTCCATCTATTGTTCATTTCGCATTTACGGCACTCGTGAAATATGCGCGTGAATATCAGCAGATTACAGCACTTACATCCAGTCTCATTCTTGTATCTTTTATTAGGTGAGTGAAAAGATTTCTTTATCCAAAATTCCCAGTTTAATTTATTGTGAGGAGAATGCACGAATTGTATATCACTATTCCAAATTGTGTTTAATATGTGTGTATTAAGTGTTTATGTACAGTTACGTAAGCTGCATGAGATCATTCGAACGAATCCAGATTATGCCACAAAATGTCAGTTAATTTTCTATTCATAATCCATGACCTAAGTCCTGCAGATTTAGAACGCACAACTCATCCTCTCGCTAGTGAGAAGAGTGCGTCGCCCCAATTCATTAAATAAGTAACGCTCCTCAAATTAGTTAATTTAGCAAAAAGGTGCGTTAACCAGTCAAAAACTTTCGTAAACTTTATTTTATATGGAACAGTCTAGTAACTTTTGACTTTGGCCCGTCACGATAAATCACATTCATCTAGTTATAATCCAGAAACATCCTTGCCTCTGCTGGGACTCGAACCTGGGACCTTCGAGTCGTTGGCCTATGGCCTTAGGCCGCACTGCTGCCCGGCCGGCACTAACCAGTCAAGTAGGAATTATTGATAACAAGCTCGAATTATTTTATAGTATAAATTTATGGGCGACCTTATGACATGTGCGTACTACAGTGAATTCTTCACACGTATAAAGCTAACAAAATGAAAACAACGTCCTAGCCTTAGTGTTACCAGATTTTAAGAGGCTGCACTGACAAGTAACACTTCGCTCGTTTGAATCCGGAATGGCGGAATGTGACATATATCCTGAAAGAGCTAGTCCTAATTAAGATGCGTATGGATTCCCAGCGTCAGTCAGCAATGGATTCGGGAGTTATGGGCCTGTAAAGTTAACATAGGAATCCATAGGAAATAAAACGTCTAGGCATTTCCTTGACGTCTCTTTCTGCTAATAATATGTAATATACTACATAGAAACCATACAATCTATAAATCACAAGAGGCAAATGAAAGATACTATTCAAACAGACAACAACACTGAATTTGGTTTAAATCAAAGGATTGTTATTGAAGGCAAGTTGGAAGCATTTACAGACAACAATCGATGTGCAGATCGAGAAACAGAGCATGAGAAGCACAGAAAGTTTCCTCACAGTGTGCACACTTGACAAAAGCTAACTCATTACACTTGGAACACGCGTCACTGTCGATTGAGTCGAAACAGTAATCGTGAGGGGAAATCCACATTCCCGGTGCTTCGTCCAAGTAATCAGCTTTGTAGAAAGCGTACCAAATCAAGTTCCTGAACCTGGGAGCGCTGAACTGATAGATCGTGACAAGGCGTGGATAGATCGTGCCCTCACAAAGCTCTATCCATGACCGTTTAATATTTTCATTTTTATTCATTGTTGCAATCGCTTGATTGTTGTATTGAATATTAAAATCTGTAAGTATAACAATGAAGCTCTTTCAAAATAAACAAAGAAGAAAATATAAAAATAGGCACGGATAGAACTCTTGAAATGGTTATGAACTTTCTTCTATGAACTCTTGAGGCGTGAATTAATAGGAACATCATTGCAATTTCGTGCAACGAAAAAAAAAGATTAGAGACGCATGGAAGTAGTGTTGCCATCTAGTTTTAGAGATGGTTGCCTTACGCTGACCTTAAAAGAGAAAAAGACACTTTAGGAGTCTGCTGGAAAGGTATATAGACTAAAAATTTTCACGATATATAGAAAAAGCTCGGGATTCTACATGCTGTGTAAAAGAAGATAAATTTCGCTTTAATCGTGAAATTTTTGCAATTATAGTTACAAATCTGTCGAACATTTATTCCCTTGTACACCATAGCTACGATAAGCAGCGATGATTATGGTGTTGATGATAGGTGACGGAAGGTTCTTGGGAAATGATCAAACCGCTCGGAGAGCATCAATTAAAAGACGAGAGATGAATCAGTCCACGGAATGGCTTAAATGAGGTCGAAGTACTACAAGAAATGATTTCAAATTTGAAGAACCGTTTGCCATACGGTAAAGAAATCCATGAGCTTTTTTTTTACATAAACATATATTTACTAAACCAATGCATACCAGTACCTCAACCAAATTAAAGCAGTTGTTGCAATTAGTATATTAATAATACCGAAATGCAAGCATTCATTCAAGTTTTAAAAAGCGTACAGAGTAGCTATTAACTTGATAATAAATAACAGATATAAAATTATCTTAGCTTAATCATTAATAAATCCGACAGATAAAATCAAACTGCAGAAAGTCATAGATCCATCTGTTGACTTTTGAATAATAATTGTTCTGCACGTAAAAATAATAAGTATAAGAGTATTATATTGACTGCAATAGATGAACAATATAGCACTTACACTTTATATAATATAGTGATGTATAATTTCAATATAACAATAAATCAATTAACGCTCTTTAATGTCCAAAATATTATGCCTACCGGAAAGGTTTGTCCGATAATGTCATCTCAATGTTTTAAAACATTTCAAACGTGTATGGTGGTCTATTTTTAACATTGTAGTTTTACATATGTGCTCTTCTAGATTTACTGAAACAGTGGTTTCATTATCTCAGTATCAAGTGAGATTCGTTCGCGTAAACATGTCGATTGATAAAAGTCATTTACGGCATTGCATTCTGTATGAATTCCAACAAGGTAGAAATGCTACAGAAGCATGTAGAAATTTGGTGAACATTTTCGTGAAGATACAGTTTCCGGCAGAATGTGCATTAGATGGTTAGAAAAATTTGAAGCAGACGATTTCGACCTTAATGACACGCCACGCTCTGATCGATGACGATATCATTAACTATTATAGAGCAGGACCCTTTTTTGATAACATCAGAGATTGTGAAAAAGCTCAAATGAACATAACAAACCATTTCGGACCATATTCGGAAACTTGAGATGGTGTATAAATATTCCAGACGGGTGCCTCGTGAAAAAAAATTACATGACCATTACGTCATTTGCACATCTTTGCTTGCTCGGAACAAAAACGAACCATTCTTAGACCGAACGATAACCAGCGATGAAAAGTGGATTGTGCATGAGAATATTGTGGGAAAAAGACCACACTGTAAGCCAGGACAACCTCCCCCTCAACATAGAAACCAAAAATGAACCTCAATAAGATAATGCTGCCCTGTGTATATGGTGGGATGTCAAATGACTAATACACTATGAACGCATTAAACCCAAAGAAAGGCTCAATTCGAAAGGCATTGTCAACAATGAAGGAAGCACTCAAGGAAAAAGAGACCGGCGCTGGTCAATAGGAAGCAAATCATACTGCACCACTACAACTCCAGACCACACGCTGGTTTGGCGACTCTCCAGAAATTAGGAGAGCTAAGCTGGGAAATTCTTTCACATCCACCATACTCTCCGGACCTAGCACCATCAGTTTACAATCTGTTTGTCTTCCTGTACATTTTTTGAGGGGAAAAATAAAAAATAATGCACTGCTTGAATTTTAAACCTCCAAAGATGAGTCATTCTACAGAAATGTAATCCACAAATTACCATAACGCTGGGAAGAGGCCATTAATAACGACGGAAATTATATTTGTTCAGTAAATATTAATAAATGTGTTATTTTCTTTTAATTCAAAAACGAACAGAACTTTCCGGTAGGTCTAATAATTAAAATTGACAGTTATCCCGATACAACACGAGCATCCGACATCAGCAATAGCGAAATATATAAGAAAGGTTGTGACTTTCACATATACCTAACTAATAGTTTTTGATAGTACTCACAGTGTGATTCAACTGTGTATTTTGGGGCCATTTTACTAAATAATGACTTCGGTCCGTTTCGGGTTTTATTAACTGCTTAGTTTCTAAAATCCTTAAACATCTATACGCTCCAGGGTTCGAACACAGAATCTCAGACTGCTCAAACCCGTGGTTGGTTCACAAAGTAATTACGAATGTTTTTAGCGCCATCTCTGTCCGAATTTTAGGTTTTTGTTGTGAATGTAACTTTCTTCAAAATTCGGCTAAGCAGTTGCATTTAGCACAGTAACCACCGTATATTGACCAGACAAACAGCTATGATCTAACCCCGTCACGTGCCTAAAGCATGATGGCCCTCAGCAATCGCTATTCCGCGGACAGGGAAGCGAAAAGTAACAAATAAGATACTGCCATTCGCTTAGTAAAACTGAGAAACTTCAGTGCTTTTCGGGCTATTTTAGTAACTATATAAACATTGGTATGTTCTTATAATGAGCATGGAATAATTTCAAAAAGCACAAACATCTATGCCCCAGCTAGAATACGAACCCTTAACCTGTTGAACGCTAGCCTGTTGGCTTAGACCTCACGACCACACTAGCTGGCCTAGCGAAACTCAGGAAATTAGTCTCGTATCGACAGCAGAACCGAAAACTATGTGACTCCCCACTTTTGATTTGTATTCCGTGGGTTTGTTGTCCTTGTATCTTTAAGTAGCGGTTGTTAATCTTCATTCGTGTTTAAAAACAAACAACAAATATTTCGATTTAGGGTCAGTTCTACAATCGACCGCTAAGCGTCTAGTCAGCGCTAAATTTGAGGCCAAGTCTGATTTTGGCCAATGAGAGTACGCAAAACGAGAATTGGCCTCAACTTAGCGCTGACTACAAGTTTAGCGGTCGATTGTAAAACTGACTCTGAAACGTTAGCAGATCTTGATATTACCGAGAGGTTAGCGCGCTTTCTTCTCGTGCTTCTGGTCACGGGTTCAATTCAAGCCGGGGCCTATTGAACGATGTGTTTCCGAGCCCACTTTACCAAAAGCTGTAGGTCCCGTCCTTAAAGGCTCACCAGCTCGTTTAGGACATTAATAATAATTCAGTCGCTTGCAGTAACAAGATTCATCGTTTTTATAACTAAAAGGTCTTTTCCATCTCCTATTGACCATCCATAGACCAATCACGCCAGTCTCAGGCATTATGTGATATGCCTGTCATTTAGTATATCAGGTAAAGAATATCGTATATTTTCACACATCATGTATCGTATTATGTTTGTATATACTCAGCTAAATCCGTACCACCACAGAACAAACTTGTGTTATCTTGTTGAGTATCAGGGTACTTACTGTATATCGATCGTTATTTGAATTTATTGATGGCCTTTAAACATCTCACGACGGGATAGGGTGGGGGAGAGAGTGTCAGAAGGTGGTCTGCCAGGTCTTAGTTAGTAGGTACCTTCCCTGTATTTGCGTAGTTTGTAAACCCATTTCACGTTTATTGCTGTCTTATTACATTACAGCAACGTAATATTTCAATCATTCCGAGTTGTGTGATGGATTATTTCTTTTCTTATTATGTTATCACTTTTCGTTATATTTTATGGCGTGGAACGTTAAGGGGTACTTATAATAATTCTCATAAAACTAACTACAGTAGAAGTCCGATTGTCCGGTACGTTCGGGACCGGTCCGGTGCAGGATTACCGAAAATGCCGGACTATCGGGCGGTACCTCTTACTACTGGTATAGGCTAAGCCGTACAGCGAAAACAATGAACTGAACCTGTGTGTGGTGACAGCCGAGTAAAGTCCGAACGCTTCCGATTGATTCCGAACAATCCTGACTGCGTCTAACAGTAGCAGACTCGTAGTGGACACTCCCAAGTTGTTCCGAACCGCGCCAAGCGCTTTCAACTGTCGTTCACAAGCGTTTACAGAAAAAAAATCTGGGATGGCGCCGGACAATCGGGCGTTGCGGACTGTTGGATGCCAGTCTATCGGACTTCTACTTTATAAAAATTTCCTTTCGGATTTTGAAACTTTTTTAATATTGTTTCATATATCCAAAACTACAGAATGTTCATCTTTCGTTTCTGTTTAGCTAAATACGAATTCATATGTTTTATATGGATTCTTAAGGCACTTTTGATCCTTCGTTAAAAAGAAAATCAAACTAGCAGGAAAATCTTAACATCATCAGTCTTAGAATTCAAAACTTACAAATTTATATTTTGTCTAGAGATCTTAAGGAAGAAACTTAGACATGATTTGATAACATTTAGAATGAATCTGAATTTAAGAAAGAATTAATTTGATTAATATTTGCTTATATTAACGTCCTGCGTTGGAATATTTGGTTGTAATTTTTTTTATTTCATAAACACGGGGTATTTCTTCTGCAGATTCCGCTGCCGCTTTCTATCCCAAATGGTTTGTATGTGGGCATTAAAAATGGTTAGCTTCAATACATTTACAATTACCTTACCATTCTCGACTTGTCTTCCATTGTAAATTAAGTCACTCATTAAGAAAAAGAATTTAATATCTATAACCGATATAAAACTAAATACTTATTTGAGTAATATTATAGAGAACTGGGTATGTAAAGTGGAACAGCGCGCTTCCTCTAATCGGTAAATCTAGCTTGAGTATCGATCAAGCTTCTAACGAAATATTGCTCTTACATGTTCCTGTTTTCTCAGAACAGAAAACTCATGTGTTAGATAACCTCTTTCACTTCAAAGTTATGTGGGTTGCGTATCTTCTAGGCTGCGAATGTGATGCATTGTTTGCTGTGATGTTCTACCTCTTTGTAATTACATTTTTTGTTTTGTTTTTGAGAACAATACTACGTTTTCAATACAAAATCGATAATAGACAAAAATCTGTTAAGAATGGAAATTAGCACCTGTAAATAAATATACTTATTCTTAAGTAAAATGTGGTTTATTTGTTAACTGCATGTTCTATTTATTGGAACATGTTATCGACTGATTTGTGTCGACTTATTTTCTGCCCGCCGAGGTCTATTGAGCGCAGTGGTTTGGAGCCCACTTTAGCAAAAACTGTAGATCTCGTCCTTAGAAACTTCCACTCATTCACCCACTTATTTTTTTTTCACAAATTCTTCTACTCTTGTTCTGTACGTGTGTAGTATTTTACTTTAGGATAAGTATATTTATTTGTGGCTATGAATAATAGAATCCTTACACGACATTTAAGTTCTAATTACATACAGATATGTTTATTTTAATTACAGTAGACCCGCGGTAATCCGACCTTTGATCTTTCGACTCCTGGCATAATCCGACCATGAAGCAGGTTCAGAAATTTCGGCAGATGTCTGCACTTGTTCTTGAAACGCTTTGTAGATTGTTTAGTCAGTTAGCTGGCCACACTTGCAAGTTTACAAGTTTTTTATGTTTATTTGTGTCAAAAACCGGCTTTCATTGTAGCGTACTCGTCCCATTATGGGAACGAAAAAACATCTACTGTATTATGCTCCTCCGGTAATCCGGCCTTTCCTGCATTCTGATCATGCTGTAAGTCCTCTAAGCGACGGATTATCGGGTTCTACTGTATATGTGCATTCCTTGTGCAAAGTTTTGGAAAAACTACTGAAAGCATGGGCAACGAAGAATTTCAAAATGCTTTTCGACATCGCTTAAATTTGTATTTCTCTTGCCAACATTATGACCTAGGAATAAGCCTAAATCCGTTCTAATGCATTACAAATTATGCACTGTGTAGGACATAGCATGTAATTGATTGACCAACTTATTAATCACTTTATTTTCAAAGAAAAATAAACTAAACTTCTCACAGAAAGCATCTTCGAGTACCCGGGAAACTTATACGAATATTCCTGGCATCTGTTACCTCACCGAACAATTATGTTTCTTATCTAATAAAACACTATTATAGTTTGGTGATAGCTTCTCTACAACCATTTTTTTTCTTCCTCTGGAACTTTTATGATTATTTTAATATGGACAAGATTTTTTAAACTACTGTTGTTTAATCTTCATTTATTTTCTTTAATATGTGCATGTTGCCCAATTTTGTTGTATTTTATTTTGAAAATTATACAGCGTGGTGTTTTGTTGAACTCACAAGAATGTAATACCCTACATCCGTCCACATTTTATATTTAAAAGAAACTGCATGCATTTATATGCATTATAAATTCAGTTCGCACAATGTGCGCAATATTCCAAATACATATTTACAGCTTATAGTATTTTCATTTTTACTGTTGCTTTGTGTAATCTAGAAAAAAAGTGGTCTGTAAGTCTGCCTGTTCCTGAAACAAAGTGAAAAATGAAGTAGGGTACATTGTAAGTGAAAGGTCTAGAAATTTAACTTTCAAACTAACAGTTTTGACTATAGCTTTATGTGGTTTCTCTCGATAACAACGGAAGAATGTCGTGATCGTATTTGGAATTAGTCAATACAGCTTTCCACCAAACGTTTTTCTAAGTAAGTTGTTTAAAAAGCCGTGACCACAGCTCAGTTGATAAGAGCGTTGGCTTCACATTTGGAAGTTCGTATGTTCGCATCCAGTGACCACCCATTCTGACTGTTTTCTCTTTGTTTCCTCTTTCGCACCAGGCAAATGCTGGTATGGTACCTTGAATAAGAGCCTATTTTCTTTCGTTGCTGTTAGTGGTGTGTTGTCTACAATGTAAAAATGGCCTTTGAGCTATAATGAGATATTCCTAAGGCATTCTACGTTATGTGGGCTGAGGCAGGTGTACCCTAAATCCAATATAACTTCAGAGATAAAATCTCTTTCTAAGCACAAATGTAACATTATTTACAGTCTTCAGTAAATATAAATGTAGTATATTTTCAAAAATTCAGTTACAGGTACCCAATGAAGTAAAAATAATTAGCATTTATATTAGTATTATTTGTTGTTTATTGTGTATTTCCATTATTAAAATGAAGTATTACGTTAGCGCTCATTTAGTACATAAGATTAGTCTTTAAGCGGGGGTGAAAAGAAGTGTATCCATCCGTACAAGAAAGTTTGTGTATGACCAGAGGGATAGATTCACAAGGAAGAACAAACTCAATTCTGATAAACGCGCAGTTCTCTACTTAATTTCAAATCATGTACTATCTACCCTGCAGAAGTTAATGTCATGACGTCGAATTGGCTTTGTAGGCTTTCAACTTCGATATCCGGTGTCGATAATCATGACTATGGGCTTCCAGAGATTTTTCCAGGCTCGCCAGGCGAATGCTGGAATACTACCTTAATCAAGCTCATAGGCGCTACCTTCCAGAAAAGGCGATCACCAAGGAACTTTGTTTCTCAGGAAAGGAATTCCATATTCATGAGAGATTCACCCTGAAAATTTCAATAAATTACATTAGGTAGGAGCGGAATACCTAAGTAAAGGAACATAAAACTGCGACGAACAGAACAGTACAGAATATACCTAATATTTTGCAATAAATATGAAAACATGTCAGCCAGAAAGCACAAAAGGCGGTAAAACTTCCTAGATGACCCAATATCTGTTCATGTTTTTCAACAGCTTACTGGGAAAGAAATTGGAACATGAAATATAACTAATTCTTGGTATAATCACATTTTTCGTTGTTACCGCAGGAAACCAGACAAATCTTGCGTCAAAATTCCCGTCTTGAGGCTTAATTCACGATCCGACCACGCATCATCATTCTGGTTTAACTATCCCTTTTTCGTGATGAATAGGCAACATATTCAGAACGATTTGGTGCAAATGAGTTATTATTATTACGTTGTGGAAAATCATCTCATTCATGTTCATTTTGACTCACATTTAATTCAAAGAATTTCTGGGAATCCCCCACTTCTTTTGACGCAATCTCTTGCGCACCAATTTAACTTATTTTGGGAATATTCGTATTTGGATAGAGTAGAACTGGCTCGAAGTCTTTGATGTTAGCATGACACATCAACTCTACTGTTTTTAGCATTCAGAACATAATGCTTTAAAGTTAATTTTCCCACTATTTTGGTAAGTAACTTCGAAACGCGGCGGAATTTTAACCCCGGTGACTTAAGACTTTCTTCCTTGTTTCCGACGTGCTATCATGTCTCGAGGTTCATAGATGCACTACGTTACTTCCCTGTATTTGTTATTTTTTTTCTATTTCGTTTATGGAGTTAGCTCATCTTACATGGTGTTAGTCCCCCCCGCCCCTATTAGAAATTCTAATCATTGTGTCACATTCACGGTTCTTGACATTAATAACCCCTAACCCTGAAATTATTACCTGTCCAGATTATGATAGTTTTAATGAAAACCTTTTCTTTAGCGATTCTCAATACATACATTGGGAAGACATTGAGTCATTTGAAACAATAGACGGTAAAGTTTCCTTTGTACAGGAATCATTAACACATATGTGATGTGCATGCTCCTGTTAAAAAGATCTCCAAAACTAAACGGCCATTTCTCTCAAGTAATACCAAGTTACTAATGAAATCGCAGGAACGAGCACATCTCAAGTTCAAGTGTAGAGAACCCAACAAGATTAGCAATATTTAAAAGGCTTAGAAACTTTAGAACGTATGTGGTTCGACAAGAAAAAATGCATCTCTCTCTTAACGTATTAAAAACTGCACTGGAGTTAAAAGACAAATGGAAAATAATACAAGAGGTAGGTCTTTGTAACAGGAACAATGACGTAACACCTTCCAGTGAAATCAATGATCCAAATATTATTAATGATCATTTTGTTAGCCTCCCTGGTGTACCTCCTATCAATACGAAGAGAGTTAACAATCAAACAAAGAAATTCATTTCTAAAAAGCATCCACAATTACAGGAAACATTTCTATTTGACCCAGTAAATGAATTTGATGTGAGCAAGGCGGCGCATAAAATCTAATTCAGCTGGCTTTGATGCAATAAACACAAAAATGATCAAACTAGCGTTCCCATTCACACTATCATCTTTCACAAAATTAGTTAATTACTCATTAGTTAACGACTGCTTTCCTACTGCCTGGAAAACAGCAAAAGTAGTACCACTGCCAAAGAAACCCCGAGTAACTTCTTTAAACGATCTACGTCCAATTAATATCTACCAGAAATGTAAAAGGTTGTAGAGAAAATTGTAAACCAACAATAAAATTATACGACTATGTAAATCGTAACAATATTATCTCAATTATTCAGTCCGATTTTCGTAAGCATCATAGTACTGTCAGTACGGTTCTCGAAGTAACATATGGAATATTAAATGCAGTTGACAATTCTCAAGTTGAAATCAAGTAGTTCTCTTAGACCTAAACAAGGCTTTCGATTTAGTTAATCATAATCTGTTGTTGGCTAAATTAAGTTATTATAACTTTACTGATACCGTTATAAACTGGATTGAAAACTATTACTAGGCAGCAAGCAATATCTAAGGACATCTCAAAATCCTTTATTTTCGTCACTCGTTATAAACCAGAGAATACCTCAGGGATCAATCTTGGGTCCGCTACTATTTTCTATTTACATTGCTGACATCATAGATTCCATCAAATACTCTACTGTGCATTGCTACGCGGATTACACACAACTTTGCATCATGTCATCACCACAAAATATTGAACAAACTGTAGAACTTGTTAATGGAGATTTGACTTCTATATCTGAATGGTGTACCGAAAACGGTCTTATCATCAATCCCAGTAAATATACAGTACATGTACGATTATAGGAACCTCACAACAGTTAAGTAAAATGAAAGTAGCAGATCTAAAAGTAAAAATTATGAACGCTTATATTTCTCACTCTACCTACGTGAAAAGTTTAGAACTCATATTGGATAAGGAGCTAAGTTGTAATAATCATATATCTACTCAGGGTAATACAGCAGTTATCTTATTTCGTCGACTTTACAAAGCCAAAAACTTTCTGTCTCAATCTATGAAATTATATATCGCGCAAGTTCTTACTTTACCGTTATTAGATTACTCTGATGATATATATGGGCCATCTCTTTCCGTTTACAATTCTATAACTATACAGAAAATACTCGTGCATTAGGTTTGCCTTAATGAAAATGGAACATATCTTATCAGTGGTAAATATAAATGATATTCTAATAATGTCGAGACGAAGGTACCTGCGCTATAGCTGTCTGATACATAAAATCCTTAAAACTCAATCTCCTGAATATTTCATAAAACTCATAGTAAATTCATAGTAAATTCATAAAACGGTCACAAATTCACTCTTACGTTACGCGTAACAGTGAGAAATAAGATAGTGCAAAGACTAAAGATAGTGCAAGGTTCATTTTCTAGAGCAGTTCCAAGAATATTGAACTTGATACCAAAAGCTTTGACAGAAATAGAATCATTTAATTCATTTAGAAATTCATTAAAATCACATTTGATGAAAACCCAGCGACTGGCCTTACGACATCTAGTTTTCTTTAACAAATTGGTTAAGTTCAGTTGCTTTATTCTTTTACTTGTATTGTAATTTTTACTTTTCTTTTTTTCTTTTCCGTTCATTTTTATTTGTATTGCTTAATATTGTATTCTTTTGACAAGGGTTAGGTGGCAGAGCAGCCATGGCTGAACATCGCCCGCTTCAATAAAGACATTTTCTTTTCAATTCAATTCATTTGTAAATCTTTGTTGAAGGGTACAAGCAAAGAACAATCTAAGTCACGTTTTCAAAATTTTGAGTAAATGCTTTTTGAATGTTCAAATGTTTGTGGCGCAGCTAAGAGTGTTGATTCAATATACAAAAAAATGCTTTTGACAATATAATGAGACCACGTTTCCTTATAACAATGATTAGTCATAATAATGAAATAAATTCGTACAAAGGTTCCAGAGCCAACAATTTACTTGACTGTAAGGTGGTTGTAACAATTGTTACACGGTTAGCAAGTGAGACGGAGCTCAGTCGTGGGACTGTGTACATATGCTACCACCAGGTTTAAGCAGCGAGCATCCTATTTGGGTTTCTTTGTGCCTTTGGAAAAGTTGCGCCGAGACCTTTCGAATGACATCTCAACCATCTACCTAGCCATAGTGATTCTTGAGTTAAAAGTTATCGAAAGTTCTTACGAGGAAATGGGAACCCCCTTATATCTCGGAAACAGCTCATTGTACCCATCGATGTGGCTTTGAATTCGTCATGCCGAAAGCTTTCCAACGACACCTCAGCCACCTTCGTAACCCTATTAGTTTCTCAGTTTAATGTTGTCGACAGACGGACAGACCGACAGAGTTAGTGTTGCCAACAATAATCACTTGAAAATAGCTAAACAGCAACCTAAAATGTAGCTAAAACCTCATGTTACCAATATTAGAATTCGACGTGTTTGTCGCTACAGAATGCACAATAGGTAGCCAAATCCCTATGCACACTATAGAAACATGAGAATGTTTGGAAGCTAAATGAGTATTAAAAACAGATGCTTTTAGCTACCAAAAAAAGTCGCTTAATTGGCAACACTGGACAGAGCGGCGATATGTTGTTTCCAACCTTTTGCTCCTGAAATCTAAAACAAGAACAAAAATTAGGAGCTTTGTTACATTCAATCCACTAAATCAGCGTTTTTCAACTCACTAACCGGCAAACTATAGGACCAGGAAGATGCCAGTAAGTTAGAAAATTATTTGATGTTAAAAAGATAGCAACACATCTTTAGATTCCAGTTGTTTTGGAAAATAAATGTCAACTTTAATACCAATTTTGAATTGTCGAAATCTACACAAATAATTACGTAGTGGGCTGGTGTACGCTTGCTCTGGTCCCATTTCTGGTTTGATAGACGTGTGTAACAATGTTTTCTCTTTGTAATCTTTAATAGTATTATTACTATAACAAGTTGACTTGGAGTGGTGTTTACTAGGGACAATTAAATTGAATTGTTTTATCGAAGGCCCAATTTTCAAAGCCAATTGTAACTAGGGCTATTTTTTTGCAAACATTAATCAATGTGTTTGATATTACAGGTAAGACTCTAACCTAACAGATGACCGGCCTCAGCCTTAGATACCTAAAGATCACAAATAAAATTCAATTCAATTCTAACAGATGGCACCGTAATTACAATTTTTATTTATTCTTATCAATTTGTTCCGTTGCTGACACCCTTTATTTCTAGTTTCAGCATTTTATTTTGATTTGTCATTATTTCATTTCCGTCTAACGAACGTTACACTTGCTTTTAATTTCGGATATCTTATTCTTTTATAATAACATTCGTGCATGTTGTTTTGTAAGTGAAACCACATAGTGTTTGTTTCTACGACGTGTCACAGTGAGCAGCTATTGATTTATTTGGTTTTATTTCCTTAAGAACAACTGAAAGACGTTTATAATTTTAATCCCAAGGTTTCCTAGTCAAACAAAAGAGCGAATGAGCCTCACTACTACCACCGATTGTATCAAGTAAACAGACTTGTTTATTAACTATCCAGTTCTTCTAAAATTTATTGTAATATATATTTCCATGTGTATGTTAACAATAATATAACATTTTCAGAAAACGGTAAAGTATACTTAGAAATAAAGGAAGATCGAAAATTACTGGGCAAATTGAACAGTTTCGCTATTCCCTGCTTCTGTTTAGAAGCAAGCGTACGTTACACGTCAAGTATCAATTAAAACGTTAAAACAAAATGAACTAACTTCTAATGAAATATTGCAGTTAGCAGCATTCCTTTATTTTCAGAAGAGAACAGAAACTCTTGAGTTAGATAACACTTTTCACTTAAAAGATATGTGGGTTGCGGACCTCGTAGGCTGAAATTGTTATGGGTGTATGTAAAAATAAGATTAATTTTATGGGCTGTAACAACACTATGGCTTACGCCCTTCCCGATACGGTGGGAAGGAGCCGTGTATGTAATTGTGTGTCTCGAAGTGCATACGTTGTGTGAGGAAACGTTGTAGTGGAGAACATCAATAAATTATTCTGTTACGTCGTCATGTTACATATATTATTTTTCATTCCCTTTGCATTATACTTCACTAAAATACATTTGAAATCATATTTTGTTGTTTTCTTTGTATGTCAAATGACAAAAACATGCTTGTTGTAGATATAATGTGAGTCGGATTTCCGCCCTTGTTTTAAAATGTCTGTTTACTTTTGGGCTCAGAACACCCAACATCTTTGCGACTGTCATCTTCAATGTGTATTTTGTAAAACTAAATTTTAAAAGAAAGTGGAGACGAGTGGAGGAGGGGGGAAAACTTGAAGACCAACAAAAAAAAAAAAAAAAGACATCGCCTTGTTGTACTGCAGACGAGCAGGAAGGCCAAGCCGAGAATTTGCTTATTCTGAATGCAGGCGCTTTGGCCATCGGATTTGTGGTGAATTTCTCTCTCCCTTATGCCATCTCTTCCCCCACAGAAGAAAAAGAAACAGAGACCAAAAAAAATTCCCTGGATGAACGGAAAAGAGAAAGACAGAACGAGAGAAGCGGTTGCCAGATGGTGCCACTATCGCTTCTCCCAGAAGACGTCGAGCTAATATTGCAGCATTCAGAAGAAAGGAAAGACAGGTCGAATTGCAGTACATATACGATGTCTGCGGGACTAGAGAGGGAGAGAGAGAGAGAGTTGTGTATGTGTGTGGTTTCATGTGTGTTTGTGTGCGAGCAGGGAGTAGAAAGTTGACAACAGAAGAAAGAAAGCTAGCGCCTCTCCTCTTTCCACTTCCGCGAGTCGGAAGGACTAAGATTTTTGTATGCGTTTGTGTATATATATACATGTGTGTGTGTGTGTGTGTGTGTGTGTGTCAATGTTTCATACGCAATTTTTTTGACGTCATTCAAACCTGATTTGTCTTTCCTGTTCTGTTATTTTAGTGTTGATCCAATACTACTTCTAAACTTATTGTCTTTACTCAATGTCTTGCAGATAAGTTCACACACGGCGTATCTAAATTTTGAATAACGAATATTTTTGTGAGCAAATTTTGCAAGCAATAATGACGCAGCGAAAAGCTTTGTTTTTGTTTTTGGAAACTGTTCTAATAAGCTTCGTTTTCTAGCATGTTGTAACTTCCTGTTAGTTGTTCCATGTTTTTTTTTTCAGTGATATAAAGGTAAAGCCTACTTATTAGATAAGTACGCTCAATAAGGCCATGTATGCCAATAAGGCCATGTAGACTAATAAGGCCAACTAATGGTTTGTGTGCAAATAATTTCAATATGGAGCAACACCATCTTAATTCGCATGCTGTTTTCCGTATGAATATCACATCAAGCATAGATTGTTTCTCGGTGTGCATCAGCACAGGGAGAAAGAAAGCTGTGTGATGAGAACTGATTTTGCTGATAGTACTGGGTTATTAATAAATGTATATTTTTAACTTTCTGTATAATTTATGAAAATATAATGAGTTTTATATATTTCTAAAGCGTATTTGTTCCCAAAACCTAAGAGGAGTTTCATAATAGCATTTCAGCTATGATTTATATTGATAAAACAGTAAAAGAAAAGTTAGGTAGTTGTGTTAGGCCAATATCACCTAGGACCGTCATAAATACTGTATTCAAAAGGCAAATAAGAACTATATGTGTCCTACTTTCCCGAGAGCAGGACGAATAATACACATCTGCATGGTAACAAATACTATTTATGACATCACTACACTGACAAGATACATTCGCCAAGTGTCTCGCCGGGATTTGTTTAAAATGAATTAAAATGTAAAAGCTCTTTGCGGCCCAATGTGTATTCTACTACTTTTAGCGGCCCATATCGGTAATTTGCATAATTATGAGCCTTCATAGTTTTACAGTATCTTGAACGTTTTGAACGAAAAACAATAGGCCTCTTCTCGACGCCAACATAAAGGTGTGTACTAAATTTCAACTGAATCTGTAAAGTTGTACGTGAGTTATCGTTGACGGAAGATTTTCTGGACATACATACATACCGACAGACGGATACACATACCGTATACAGAGACATCAATAGGGAAATTATATTCCTTTACGTTTTAGTAGAGGTAGTAAAACCCAATCTGGTCTTATCGCGATTTAGAAAATGTGACCCTAATACAATACTTCTATGTTAAAGCATAACATTGAAGTACTAAAAATCGCACGTGAAGAAATAATTAAAATCATAACACTGTTATAAAGAGTTTACTTATACCTATTATTTTTTTCAGTTAGAAATTATAATTTTTCAACATCAAAAAGGTAATGTTACTCTTTAATGTCTATTCGCGAAGTGCCTGGCGGGAATTTAACTGATCTGTTCTATACAGATCGTCAGTAAAGATTGCTGGCGCAGGTTCTAGTTGTCCATATTGACTTGTTTGCAATAGACGGTCTGATAGTGCGGAAGTAGCTTGTGACTGTTAGTACGATAGAAAGGTATTTGATACCAAAAGTACTGCTTTACTTTTACAATCGTACGTTAGTGACCTATAATGAGTGTCAGTGCTATTGTGCAAGTGTTGGTGTGTGTGTGTGTGTGTGCTTATTACCTATGATAAAAATCGATGCAAATAAGATGTTAGCGGCTCTACGCCAGATTTAAGTACCATCTTCAACACGGTAAGTACATGATGGAGAAATTGAGATTGCAAGTATTATTTTCAGTTTAATCAAGAAACTTGAAGACGCCACCATTACTGAAATCCTGAATGGTAAATAATTAGTGCAAATGCGTTCCGAGGAAGTGACTGAAGCAAGGCCGGTTTATGAGGCTTTGAGTGACGATGTGGCTAACGTTTGTGTCCCATTTGATTGTCAAAAAGGTAATTGAAGCTAGAGACAGAGTATGGTCACTGAAGACAGTAATGCACCACTTTAAGAGAGTAAAGGATATGTATTATCTATTTATCGCGGTATCACATATATTATGATTAACAAGGAACAAAACGCGAAGGTTTTATCGGAATGTGTGTGGTCAAAGTTTCAAGAGGCAAGAAAGAACCTAATATCCGTCCATGATATTGCTATGAGGCGATGGGCATGTACAAAAGCTAGAGAGCTTGGGTTAACTGATTTCAATGGTGGACCAACCTGGGTTTGGAATTTCAAGATAGTTCACAAAATTGTTGCTCACAATGTGACACGCTCTGTGACGTATAAACATGCTCAGTGTCAGAAGAAGAGATTGAGAATTCTGCGATCGCATTTGGTATTGAATTCACCGACAAGATCGTCCCAAAGTATTCTTCAGCTGAAATTCTAAATACTGACCAATCTGGATTCAATTGTGAGATTCACAGGGATCGCATACTATCTAACATGGCTGAAAGAGAGTTGGAGTACAATCAGTGTCTGGAATATCGCATTCTTATATAATTCAGCACATTGTCTTAATTGAAGGCAAACTACTTTCCGCACTTCTTATTGTCTTACGTAAACCAAGTGATGCCTTTGGTCCCATTGTGCAACAAAAACTGTTTCGACCTCCAAACGTATATATCATATAACGTATTCCAAATCTGGTAAAGTGGACAGGAGTATTCTTGAACAATGGCGGGATAATGGTCTCTCTCCCAGTGTGTTCAAATGAAATGTTGTCTAGTCCTTGATTCATTTTCTCTACATAAGCAACATCTGTTTTCAATTCCGAATAAACATGTAGAAATAGCAACCGGTTCGCCTGATGCTACGTTACTGGTCCAGCCTTTAGATGTATACTTTTTCCGTCAATGGGAAAGGTTTGCCAAACGATTTTGTGAGCGAGTTTTACTCTATAAATAATATTGATATAGACTTCCAGGGCCGTAATGCTATGATCAGTCTTCACGCACTTATCCATAATCAGTTCAGGGCTCCAATGTTCAACAACACGGTTAGGCTCGCCTGAAAACAAAGCTGCATTCCCCGTTAATTGTGATTTCTGTGTTGCTTTTGACAATGTTCTCAGTCAGGTATACTGAAGATTCGAGTTGCTCATCTTCTAACTGCACATATGCATGATTCATCCAGTGTGCTTACCGTCGTGTATATTTATGTTTACAGGATTGGTTCATCAAGTCCCATAAGCGTGTATAATTATTGCTATGGGCAGATACAATTAGCACTACACATAAACTAGGCCTCCAGAACTTTACATTTAGTTCAATATTAGTAAAGCGCCTGACATTTAACATGCAATAACTTCAAAACGGTTCAAGATACGGTCAAACTAACTACACCGGTGCATTTCTGCGAAAATTTTTAATGCATTTGATGTATCACTTGCACCTATTCTCATTTGAAAGAAAAATAACGAATGGCGGACGGTGAGTGTCATATTTGTTAAATATGTATAACTTGGTTCCATTGATACTGCATATGGGAACATTCATGTTCTCTCCTATCTACAGGAATATATGTATTAAAACACATGTTTAGTTGGACTTGAAACATTGTCTTCATGATATATCTACTATGGTTTCGAAAGACTTTTCCTTCTCTCGTTTCCAGGTAGAGTTGAAACTGTTTCCACCCGTCTGCGACTGGATTCGAAGTGGAATCTTGTGATTTGCGGTCCGTCCGTTTAAGCGTTACTCGACGGAATCGTAGAGAGATATACATCGATTATGCACTTTATAAACTCACATGGAACGTAATGGTATAGACATATTTTCATTACATAGTACTTTAAGCACAGAGCTTGTAGAAGCATTATGTAGCACCTGTTATTTTCCTATTACCGTCTATTTCAAAATATCATCATAGCAGAATACCAATACGGGAAATGCAATTATGAAAAAAAAAAATCCAATGTATGCACCAGGATTAATAAACGTTTTCCTAGATTCAAGATATAATCAAAATATAATGACTAGCGTCATCGCACGCAACTTGATTTTTTATTCTGTGTAGTACGTCTGAAATACTAGAGAACTGCAACACATTAACGAAGAATGTTATTACAACCTTCCACCCAGCCCTGTGCTCTTTCCCCCTTATTTTCGTAGTATATTTCTTTCAATGTAGTAATCAACGTATGTGGGAAGAAGTCGAACGATGCACATGAGAATTGATCGATGTACTGGTTGCAGTCTCTTGCTTTGTTTTATTTAATGCAGTATAAGCCATTTTTCAATTGCAATTTTTAAATACTTATTTCTTTTAATGAAATATAATTTCTTTCAATCGTATAACATCGGATTATACAATAAATATAATTGACATTGGGACTACTCCAGAATTAACAATCTTAGAACTGGCCTTATTTGGAATCCAAATAAGGCAATTTTCCTTTAGTTAAAAGACAAACATATTAAACAAAAAATTATTACAGTTTCTACCAAAATTTTGTATTTTACTTTTCTCATGAATTATTTTGTAATATTGTATGTTTAATTTTAAATAATGTCAGCTCAACAGTAATATATTGTCAGGAAATCAAACATTAAAATGGGCCTTAATTAGAGCACTTACCTAATTAAATTTTACATTTTCGATTGAATTCTAAACTATTTTATGTTAGTAGTTCAGTTATTTTGTTTCTCCATCATGATATATATATCTTTACATTTGAAGAAAGTAAATGTAGATGGCTGGAGTGATCATACTTAAACTTTCACCAATATTTTATTATATTGTTCAGTGTATTTTAAAAGAAATCTTAAGAGAAGATGTAGCTGCCAATACCCACTGCAAAGGTTAATAAAAATAATCAACGATAAACAAAGGTTGAAATTTTCGTACCACTCTCCAGCTACGCGCGCAACCTGTCCACCATGTAATCCTTACCTATCACACTGTTGTTATGTGTTTAATATCAGCAACCTCCATAGGACAGGTGATTAATATGGAATAGTGTATTAGTATCCATTCATATTACACTGAGATCTCATAGAATCAGCAGCATGTGTGTGTTTAGTTTTTTCTGGTTCATTAACTTATTGATGCTTTTAAAAGATAAACATTAGCGCTTTGAATCACATAAGCAAAATACTAAGTTAGGCGGAGCCCGGACGGGGGACGGTGCACATGTGTTACCGCCAGGCTTCAGCAGGGAGCATCCTATTTGGATAATCAAATTCCGTTAGACAAATTATGGTGAGACCGTTCGGGAACCGCGCTTGCGATCTGGATGAATGACACTGGTTTGAACTTGTCTTTCTGAGACCTTTCCAATGACACCTCTATTACCATCCTAGCCCTACTAGTTTCAGAGTTTGAAAATTTCCACCCTATCTCTGGCACCGCCCCTGCAATGTATATGATCTTTACGGGTTTAAGCTAGTGTCTCCGAGACCTTTCCAACGACACCTTTCAAGCCCTAGTAGTTTCTGAGTTTAAAGTTTTCGACAGCCGGACGCACAGAGCGGTTGCATAAGGCTTCACAGCACTTACTGCTGAAGCCTAAAAAACACGAAATCACTGCAATTAAATGCTCACTGGAAGTAAACACTTCTAATAGCTTAGGCTACAACGTTTCTTATGGATTCAGCGTTTCGTGAGAAAGACATAAGACCACTGTGAAAATTGGAAAAGAACGAACGTATACCGTAATAGTAAACAAGATATACAGAAATTCTCACGACAACGCTGTAATAGCTGAGAGTTACTTGGACATATTTCAGTGTACTGCTGGAGAGCGGTGCGGGAGTTTCAACGTTCGCTCATGTTTAAGCAAGCTTCCCATGCATACCATATAGTGCATATTAAGGTTAGTGTAAAGCAACGATCTCTAACGCTAGGTGACAGCACTACTTTCGTGTGTTTCTAAAGTATGTTTCGCTGTTCGAAATTACAATGTTGCTCCTACAAATTCAAGCCCAGAGAGTTCATATATTTAAAGAAGAAAGTTCATATCCATTTCAAGAGTTCTTCTATCCATGACGATGATATATTTTCTTGTTGTTAACTGTTGAAATCGTTTTGTTGTTGTGAATATCCAAACCTATAACAATGAAGCTTTTACAACAATGAACAAAAATTTAAATTTAAAATCGACACTGGTTAAAGCTCTTGAAATTGTTATGGACTTTCTTGTCTGGACGTTTGACCTCTCTAAGCTTGAATTTGTAGGAGCAACATTGTAATTTCGTACAAGAAAAAAAGTAGTTAGAGACATACGAAAATTGTGCTGCCATCTAGCTATAGAAATAGTTGCTTTACAGCAGGTTTTATCAATGTGGGGGTTGTGTGCAAGGGGGCTGTGAGAGAAGGTGAAAAAATTAATTTAACCAGGGTTGTGTATGCTAAAATTAATAAATTTCAAAGAAAACATTTTATTTTACTTGTTTTTATCATTACTAAAGATAATGTAATTTGTTAAATAGTTTTCCGTTAATATAATTAGTATATTTATTATCAAATGCAGCAAATCAACTGTCGTGTTTTCAAATGAAAAGCAAATGTTACACAAAATTAAAAAATAATTTAAACGTTACGAAAGATGGCACAAGTTTACTCTTAGTGCGAAATCTGAGCTGCTTTTGATTTAACCAGTTTCAGAATGTTTTTTTAATTTACGCCATACACATTATCAAGTCATTTTCAGTTCTACGTTAAAAGTTAGGTGCCCATCCTTGTTCTAAATATCACGTTTTTAATATACAGACTCTTTAGTAGGCCTAATTATTGTAACTGAGAAACAGACTTGTAGAAACGAGTTTTCAAGATATTTCCATGAAATTTTCTACAATTGCTCACAAAGCCCTGACACTGTAAAAATAATTGTTCAGAACAAAATTTTAACCGCTATTTTAGGGGGTTCAAATTCAAAAGTGAAACTCGCTTATGGAAAAATCAATGTTAATTCACAGGACCACTTTTCCTTTTCTAAATTTATTAATTAACGCTAACTTTTTAGGTCAGACGGTGATATTGGAGATCGATATTGAGAGATGCAACATTTTATTAACAGAAGTCACCGTCTGACTTAA
>JAGDQP010022600.1:0-30205 GCA_022664845.1 Lepisma saccharinum
TGCTGCTTCAACGTCACGAAAGAAAATCCTTTTTGTATCGAATTGTGACGGGTGTCGAAAAATGGATTTATTTTGAAACCCAAAAGCGGAAAAAATCGTGGCTTTCATCTGGCGAAGCCGGTCTTTCAACAGCAAGGCCAAATCGCCTCGGCAAGAAGATCATGCTTTCCGTCTGGTGGGACCAGAGCGGTATTGTGTATTATGAACTCTTGAAGCCCGGCGAAACCTTTTAATGCACAACGCTATCGCCAACAAATGATTAATTTAAATCACTCATTGATCGAAAGACGACCGGAATGGGCCCGAAGACATGGCAAAGTGATTGTGTTACACGACAATGCGCCGTCTCACACAGCAAAACCAGTGAAAGACACCTTGAAATCGCTTGGATGGGACATCCTTCCGCACCCGCCGTACTCCCCAGACCTGGTGCCATCTGACTATCACCTCTTCACATCAATGGGGCACGCGCTCGCAGAGCAGCACTTCAGCAATTTCGAAGACGTTGGAAAATGGCTCAACGAATGGTTTGCCGGAAAAGACAAGCAGTTTTTCTGGCATGGGATTCATGAATTACCTGAAAGATGGGCGAAATGTGTAAAAGCCGATGGCCAATATTTTGAATGAAACAAAATTAATTTCTCTTGAAAATTACGTATTTTCTTTACCACAAAACCGGCATAAACTTATGCATACACCTGGTAAAACAATATTTGCGACTTGCCCTATTATAAGTAAGAAAACGCAGTGGAATATTGCATTTATTTTTAGATAATAATGAAGAAGATAACAGAACATATAATAACGGGAAACTTTGTATATTTGAAATGAAAAAAAAAAATAGAGAAAATGTGGAGAGTTTGAAATGAAACAGATAACCAAAGTTTGTTTCTAAACATGTTTAGCAGGTATAGAGAGCAAAATGAGAAAGGCTATCTTATGCAATGCGGGAGCGCAGAGGTCCACCATCTTCTAGCCTGTTACATACACTTACTTAGCTTTGTAACTGAGATAGAGTTTACACACAACTTCTTAGATTTGGTTATACATAGTTTTGGAATTTTTAACTTGAAATATTTGGTTTCAGTTTCCCTGGAAAATATTCTAAACATGTCACCATTTGTATTGGTTGTAAAGGTAAACAAGATACTATTCAATATATAGTATTCAACAGTCCCTTCCCTCATAGTCTAGTGATTAACGTAGAGGGCTTAAGATGAGCATTGGGATGCACGTGGCTTCGACACCTGCTACCGGACTGAAATTTTTCCAAGGATTTCTTGAGTTTCACCAGGCAAACAGTGGTACGATATCTCAATTAGGGCACTGGCCACTACATTTCTTAACCCTTTTCCCGGTAGAGCAATCGCCGAGGAAATTCATCACAACATGACAGGAGTATCTCATAGTTGGCGGTTAAGCTCTCAAATGAAAATAGACAAATGCTATATTTTCATTGTATCAAATTATTATGATCTAATTTTAGAATTTTACAGAAAGATTCTAAAAAAGAATTCAAAGCACTAAAACTCGTTATTTGCGAATTGGTAAAACACTCTACAGCATTTTCTGACACAAATATACAAAGTACGGTAGCATTCATAGAGATAAAGCTAAGCTAATAAGAGATTTTTAATTATTATTCCTTTGTATGTCAAATAGTAGTTAGGGAATGACATTCATCAGAGTTAAAATATGATCCGTGTCAAATGATAGCCTTCTTGTGCTACACATTTTTCTAACTTAGAAACGGCGTTCAAAACTATCTATAACTTGTCAAAATATATCGCCATGGGTATTGTTCGTAACAGTTTTGATGCGATTCAGATTTCCAATACCGTGTTGCATATATCTGGAAGATTTCTTGCTTGCTCATAAGAAAGAAACAAAATATAAAAAAAAGTTTAGATCCGGGAAACCGGGTGGCCAAGAGATGTCAACAAAACGAGAAGTTACTCTTTTTGGAAAGGTCTGTAGCAGAAAATCTATGCAGATTCTAACCATGTGCAGGAGGAGTCCTGTTTTGCTAGAAGAATTAATAATCCATATCCACGTACAACATCTGTAATTAAGATAATGAAGATTTTGGTATCCTTTGATAACATGCATTGGACACAATTTTACACCACACAATGCCATGGGCATTGTGCAAATGTTTAATGTTCTCATAGTCCATTTTGTTAATGCACTGCTTAAACTTACACAATAAATATTGCTAATTAACCCAACTTCTACGCTAAATTCATCAGTTTTCTACTTGCAAAGGCATATTCTTGAAAAGTGTCTATCAGCGCTGAGAAGATACAAGATTTAGAGAACGTATATCAATATGTGTGTCACACCCCTGTTTGAAAATACTTTTTATGATGAGATACTGGCTTGGATAGAAGAGTAAAAGAAGTTCAAAGCTATAGAAAGTTTGAAGCAGACACATCTATTTTGATAAAAAACACAAATAACATTTTTATAATTGTAAACCTATTTGCGTACACATTTGTAACGTGACTTGAAATCTTTATTTTTATGAAAAAGGTTTATTATAAAATGCATACTAGCATAATTCCATTAACATTGGTTCCTGTTAAAAGAAACTAAATAATATTTCGTAATTTCGCCATAAATTACAAAACTTCTAGTTTCTTAGTACATAGCGTTGAGATAATCTGGTAAATATCTTCAATGGACTCATAAGAGAACCAGAAAAGCGATACTTCATTTTGTAGTATACAATTTTTTAGTGAGGACCGCTTTTTTGGTTCTCCTGTTTACTTATTTCTTTTTAACATTTTGGAGAATTCAATTTTTAAGTCACTGGAGTCAAAATACAGATTCAGATCTCCTAATACATATATCTGGATCCTTGTCCCATAGACTTATATGTGGTTCCATGTATCCAGGTTCCGATATCCAAATCCAGAGCCGAATCCAGGTGTGGAATATACTAATTTGTGCATTTAAGTCCTAACCTGACTTTTTAAAAATGTTACTGGCCATAACAAATACATTACCGACGACGTTCATAATTAGGAAGAATACCCTTAAATTTTCTTTCATGTGGATATACAAAAGGTTTAATACCGATAGAATGCAGTCAAACAGAAACAAATTTCACCAAAGACCAGAGAAGTGATCTTACGTGGTTTTGAGAATTTTTGAAATGTACAATAACAGTTTCAAATTTTCCCCAGACGTATACAAATTTATTTAATGTTGTTCATTAAAATTAAACGAAATGAAAACACAAATACAAACTAACCTAAAAATGAAAGGATATGATAGTTTCATCACTTTCCTCCCTAATTTACATCGATGAAGTCCAACAAAAAAAATGTTTACTTTTTCCAATGTACACTATGTGATCAAAGGTATCTGGACAACCTGCGAAACGTGTGTTTATCATAGTAGGCGACACAGAACTACTATCTACTTAGTGGAACACATATTCAAAGATCACGGTAGCCAGCGGAAGGCACGAGATACTCACTGTGACTTTAAATGTGGTCAGGTGATGGAGTTTTACTTGGAAAGAAGTCTCTGAGTGAGAATTTACCCTCCTGGACACCCTCTGATCTACTTTTTCCGATGTGGTATTCAAGTGGAAACGTGAAGAAATGTGTACAACCAAACAGCATGCAGGCCGAGCTAAAAACCTGATATCCACAGACCGTCGAGTGTTAAAGAGGGTTACATAGTGTAATGGTCAATCATCCATCACCACCTGCATATATGAATTCAAAACTGCATCAGGATCTACTCCAAATACCATGACTGTTCGGCGCTAGGTGCTAAAACTTGGTTCCCATGGCCGAGGAACTGTCCATAAACAAGAAATCATACAGCAATATACCAAACGTCGCCAGGCGTAGTGTAAGGGTGTGTGTGATAACGCCATAGTGTATTCATACTTCTCCTGAAGGGGCTTGACTCCCTTGATGCTTCACATGAAAATATCACGGCACAATGTTACGTTGATATTTTAAGGTTATTCTAAAGCAACGATCTCCAACATAAGATGGCAGCATTATCGCCATATACGTATGTCTAACGAATTTTTATCGTTGCACGACATTTCAATGCTGATCAGGGCAGAAAGTTCATAACCAATTCATGAGTTCGATCAACGTCAATTTTTAATTTTCTTTTTTGTTAATTGTTGTAAGAGCTTCATTGTTATAGGTTTTGATATTCACAACAAGGACCAAGCGATTTCAGCAATGAAGAAAAACCAAAATAGAAAATCGGCATTGATCGAACCTTTGAAATGAATTTTCTTCCCTGAAAGCTGGAACTCTCTAGGTTTAAATTTGTAGGTGCAACATTGAAATTTCGTGCAACAATAAAAATACATTAGACATGTACGGAAATAGTGTTGCCATCTTTTGTTGGATATCGTTGCTTTACATTAACCTTAAGATCCTTGATGCTGCCTACAAGCGAAGACAAGTTCGAGGATGACCTATGTCTTTGAACAAGACAGAGCACCCGTCCATCCTTGAGGGATTGAAGAGGCAGTGGTTTGACGAGAAAAAAACATCCCACTAATGGATTGTCCTTGACAGAATTCTGAATTGAGTCTGATAGGACATCTGTCAGATTTTTGGATCGCCGACATCGACCAAGACCGCAGCGACCCACATCTATACCTCTTCTAAGCTCGGTGCTCCGCGAAGAATGGACTACCATTTCCCAGGAAACCTTTCACCACCTGATTGAATGTATGCCTGCTAGAGTGCTGGCTCTCGTCAAGAAATGGGTGGGCCAACATCGTATTGACTACCAGTGTTCTCGATAAAGGGCGTTCCAAAGATTTATTTCACTTTCAGATGGGTGTCCGGATACTTTTGATTACATAGTGTATATACGATTTTTCTTGTACGAGAAGAACACGAGGCACGTAATGAAAGAACCTTTCTCGTCTGCGGTTTCTTTTAAAACAAAAACATTTATACGAAGCGTGTCTAAAATTAATGATTTATTTAATTTTACTAAAATTTTAAAACGATGTATAAAGATATTAAATTTTAGTAGCAGTCTAATATTTTATTATTTGTAAATATTCTAGTTTTCTCTTTTAAACGGATGTTTAATTTAATGTCCGTTGCTCGACTATATCAATTATTTGTGTTTGGTTTCTATCTATTTAGATCTACAATATTTAATGGTTTATTTGTGGTCAGAATTCAGTTACATCAAATATGTTATAGAGTATATCGTATTGGAATTGCTTTATTACTTCAAATTACCAAATATGCATTTGAAATATAGCATTGGATAAATATCAAAGAGATTAGGTTAATTCAATTCCATTACTGTAGATTTACTTCAGCAGATCGTCAGATATCAGTTTAGCGTATACAAATTTGGTAGTATAGTTAAGATGGAATCTAAAGTAGCAGTACCTACTGATTTTGAGTTTGGACTACATCTAACCGAGAAACTAACTGAATAGGTATTTTGACTTTATACTTTCCATATATTATTAATATTCTTTAGCATTAGTTACGTCGTTATATTCAGAAAGATAGCAACTTTCTCTGTACTTGTTGTGTATGTTGTTACCAAATAAGTATTCTTAAGTTCAGAAACAAGCTTTAGAACTCCCGAAAAATACATTTGTTTTATTATTTCTGGCCCATTTTAGATTTTGGAGTTATTACGGTTTCTCGAAATCCCAATTCATTCTGTTTTGTAATTTTCTGAAATCTGCAACCAAGGTTTTTTTTGTTCGGATTTATTCTACTTTCAATAACTGCTCAAAAAAATGGCTGTGTTAATTCAACACTTTTCGGTGTCTACGGTAGACCAGTCCGACCACCACATTTTGTATTAAATCAACACAACAAACGGTGTTGATTTAGCACACAATGGGAGCCACCTGCTTCAACGAAAAGTATAAAATTAATACAGTCATTTTTTGGAGCACCTTAAATGACTCTAACCGCTTCCTCTTCTGCAATTCCTAAATGGATGTGGTTTTCTTTCTGTATGGACGATACTTCAAACGTTGGAAAAAGCGAAACGATTCTGTGAGAAGATTTCATATCGATATTGCTTGAAATGATGGAATAATTTAACGATTTCTTAAACTGAACAATTACTTGCTAATTATGATGTATAATTATAACATAATCGTGTGAATTCTAAATAATCAGTAAAATCATTCTGTTTTTTTAGGAGAAAGCATTTCTCATTACTATGTAACCACCTTTGGTATGTTTATAGTGACTATATCAAGACGAGAGAATGTATTCAAATAAAATAAAGTATCAGAATGTATTTTATGTAAGAAAAGCATGCATTCAGTGCACCGAGTTTAAGAAAATGATTTTAAAATAAGTAGTGTACTCTAGCGAGCAGATATGTATTAGTGTTTCAAATACTTCTATTTGAAAACTAATAATGCGTTTTCATATCGATGATGCTTTGCAGCTACCTTATATCTAAAATAAATGCTTTTTTAAACGAAAGGGGGATGTAACGTTCGTGAATTATAAAAAATGGTGTCAGAGCTGATTTGTTTCACACTCATAGGCCAGATTCTGTTACATGTATTAAGATAAGGGCGAGTCCATTACGTAGACCGAATTTTTCTACATACATTTATTTATGTTAAAAAAAAATAAGAGCAATTTTTTAAGATACGAGGTACTTGCAAAGTACCATCGATATAACATTGTGAACTAACAAGAGGGGAGTGTTTCAATACTTATGTTATTGTTATTAATTCAAATTTATCTAACAAGTGAATGCCACCAACTTTCTGAGGAGTACCTATTGCATTGACATTTGCACGGACTGTAGCACATGTCAACAATGAAATCATACGAAAGCTTAAATCTCTGTAAACTGCAGGAAACTACTGAAAACGATCTACTTATCCCAAATCATCGAATAAAACAAAATGCAAAAGTGCAAGAAGAAATAATTTTTAGCAAACTTTTGGTAAACTTTATTTTATGTGGGCCAGTCTAGTAACTTGCGACTTCGGCCCCTCACGAGTCGCCCATTTACAGCCAGTTAAAATCCACACCCAAGGCCCTGCCGGGACTCGAACCTGGGACCTTCGAGCCGTTGACCGAACGCCTCACCCCGCACGACTACCCGGTCGGTAAGACTTTTTAGCGTCAAATGTACATACACTTGATGTCATACATGTCGCTATGATTTTCAAATGGTATCTCATAGGTAAGTATTTCATCCCTACCATGATGATCTTCTTGTACATTGGCTAGAAACGTGTTTCTAGACGATAATCCTCTTTTAAGTTATATGATTTAATATGACAGACGTTTCTGTAACTATTACTAGCTAGCGAATCATTCTACAAGCTCATATTGCTGCTTGCAACGATAACTTTTCTCATGCATTGGTTTCAGTGCACTGAATTTGTAAGTAATAGATATGAATGATAATGAGTCGCTTTCATAAATGCAAAAATGACGTGTCTATAAAAGCATCTGTAAAAACTTGGTGTTTTTCCTGTTTCGCTTTGAAAAGCTGTTTGCCAATAATTGGAACCGTGTCATTAGCTATGAAAATTAATGTCAGCGTTTAATTGAGAGCAAACAAGCAAAACAACATTTTACTTTCAGAAATACAGTTTGTGTAATTACTGTACCGAGTACATATGTACTGATAATATAAAACATATAACAATGTAGTAATGACCTTAAAAGAACATTGCTTTGTTAGTGTGGAACAGAGTGTACCAAACTTGTTGCTGTATGCTCCCATGGGAAGTGGCTAGTGAGGTCTTCATAAACATGTATAAAATATATAGAAAAGACAGATGAAATTCGATCTGAAATATAGGGAAATATGGATCAGTTCCGTTACACATACTTGCGTAAATGGCATGAGAATTGTTTTAAATTTATATATTTATGGCCTTTAAGTAACTAAGGTTCAGGCCATGTAAATTGTGTAGCGAAGTAAGGTTAGTAGTGAATATACTACGATTAGTGAATAATAACAATAAAGTAGTAATAGTAATGAAATTATTATCCATAATACGAGTTGTCAACTAACTTGTTTTGACCCAGAAACTTCGATTTTTAAAGACATTGTCAGGTTTCCGGTTATAAGTTCAAACAGGATGTCTAATGTTTGATTTTGAGAGATTATCCCAAAAAGGAATTTTAAATTAAATTAAAGTGTTACTCTGTGCTTGAAGACACAATTTTAAATTTTGTAGTCTGAAAGCGCTAATTGTAGCTTATACTGTGCCTGGTGAAACCATTTTTTCAGTTCTGAATATTTTTTTTACATACTTCTAAATAATATAGTGTAATTTTTGTTTTAATAGAATATTTTGTAAGGGTAGTTTTTATTTCTAACTATTTTGAACCCCCCCGCAAATATATATATATTTGTATTTCACACACCCCTCTATTAGTAATATTTTTGTTTCTCACTTTAAAAAGTACATTCTATTTATCATAGTGGAGAATATTTATCCTGATTCATGATGATCAATTTTCATCATTTTAATTATATTAGTCATAATTTAATTACCCAAATATATTAGTTACTGAATGGACACTAGATGGTCCATAATTAATTAAAATGTTTAATCCTGTAAATTGTCATTTCATGCTAATGTAAAATTATTTCTTTATACTTTGTAGTTCAGCTATCTTTGATGCACACCACATAGATTTAAATGGTAATTTGAATCCGACATTTATAGATGAAATTGTATTCAATGATTAAGGCATTAGTTAGTTGTTACAAAAAAAAAGTACAATCGAAATCCTGAGTTTGATGTTTTTTGTAATTCAGACATTTCACACTATAATAAAGATGATGCGCTTTGTTTAATTTCGTTTATCACTTTAACTAAAGTTATGTTAGAGATAATGAGTGCAATATTTATTCTTAATGTATTCCATGTTAAATACCCTGATTAGGAGACAATTCTCATATCATCAAAACTTCAATAAACAAGTAAGATAAATACTTACTGATTGTTATCACTTCACTGTCTGTAAACACATGTCTTGGTGGTTAAAGAAATGCATGTGAGTAAAACTCTTGTCCCGTAACTGGCATGCATTATATCAAGGTTACATAACTTTCCCAGTCTGTGACTAAAATTCTGGTTTGTAAAGGAAGTTATAAAACTTAAATTTTGGCATATTTACATTTATCTCTTGCATGCAGGAAAACGTGTGATGTTCATGCATTGTACGTTGGGATGATGGCAGTTTTCTGTTGTAAATTCTACATCCGAGCAAAAACAATAGAGGTGCAAATATGTCTTTGCCCCGTGGCAGGCGCTTCTCTTTGCCTCCTTTGGAGTTCTGGAGTTTTGGAGACTGAGGTCCCCTTATCGTAACCGGACTCGCCAGGGGACTGCGCCCCATGGCGTAGACATACCACCATAGTCCCCGAGAGGCTGTGCCCCCATAGGGGAAATTTCTCCCTTTTTTGTAAACTACTCGTGATAGTACACCTACATACCAAGATGGCGACGTTTTCAAAATGTCTGTATTTTCTCTTTACCTACTTATCAGCCTCCACCTTCATGCCAAATTTCATATTTCTAGGTTATTATGAACGCCCTAAACAATATGATGAGTGAGTGAGTATATGAATCAGTTAACCTAAAATACGCAATTTCAGGGGCCCACAACTCGAATATACTTCAAGCTACGTTACGAATATGATATTTTGCACACCTCTACATATTTGCAATATATCCTTAACTTCAAAAGCTTATATTCCTATCTTTAACGTCTCTTTTTTTTATGGGGTCTCGAAATCGCTAATTTTGTCACAAATTCTCCTTCCTGTATAACATGCTTCTGGCAGGGCTGATGTTTTGTGACGCAGAACTTGAATGCATGCATTGCCGTGCATCGTGATTTGTGTACATTGTAGATTTTCACATTTTGCGAAGTGCAAATAAATTACATAAATCAACATTTAAAATATAAATTTTACACTTAAGATATTTTTTAAGATCTACATACTCATTTCAAAAAGAAACAAAGGTAAGGTAAATAGTAGGCTAAAAGAAAACGGGAAGGTCAAGATCAAGATGGAAGTTAAACTTTCAGAACAAAGACTAGGTACGTCAGTTACGTAATGTGATTAATTATTTCCTTTGTGCTGGTAATCTTGCATCATATAAGGATATATTATATTCAACTTAGAACTTCTCCCCATTCTGACAGTAACTGGCGTAGTCCTGTAGTTACTTAATCAGGAGTAGCTATTTTTATTGCTTGGCATATTTGCGACCCTTGTCTCAGGATCACAAGCTTCCTAAATACGTTCGGTGACACATTTTTGAACCCATTATGACATAAAGCAAAGACTTTCAAACTTTTAACCTAGCGTACCACTAAACCAAAATTCATGCTTTTGTCGTAACACCAAGTAGTATTACGGAATATTCAATGCAAATATTCAAAGTTACATGATTATGCTACTAGTTATGATTATATGGACGGGGTATCGGTAGCTTGCATGCCTTGTGATCGGGACATCCAGGTTCTAGCTCAGTACGGGCCAACTTGGTTTGCTTCGGTCGCACGAGCCAAATACTGAAATGATAAATAATACAATTAAAGAATGTAAGGAAGTAATAGTTTATATTTTCATTGTTTTTAAGTATCAAAGTAAAATTATTGAAAATGTATAACATTTTTTTTATAATAAATTTTATGGCGTACCACCCAACAACTTTCCAAGTACCACAATTTGAAAAACCCTGACATGTCTAAATCTTTAGTTACTATGAGACTAGCCCCTTTTCAGTTCATAATAAACTCTTCTGTGATCATTTCCGTAATTATGTTCTATGAAATATCAAATATTTCCTCACTCTGTAAGTGTTGACATCATTTCTTTATGTTAGTGATCGTCCACTGCGCTTTTGGTTTTCAACAACAGCTCTGTCCACAGCAAACATTCTATCTCATCTAAAAGTCTAACACAGTACTTTATTCTACTCGTGTGGAGGAAATCTCAACATGTCTAAAATTTTAAAATATAATACGTTTATGGGTTACACAACTAACTACAATTGACACATACAAGGGATGATATTCCTCAGCAAATGAATGTCCGGTGAATTGTATGGGGAAGGCAGAGGCAATGGCATTAATTCCTAGTAGCATCACCACATACGGCACATTTTAGTGGAACCTCCGCGGCCCCCGACAAACTGATCCAAAGATATCGACCTTCGTCGCTACGTCACGAAGTATGTTTTTGTGAGGATAATAAAAGAATACTTTATTAGATATTCTTTATGGAGCTGTTCTAAACTATCGGACACTTTAACTAAAGAAAGCGTCCCTTGCAAATGTTTGTCAGATGAAAAGAAATCACCATAAGCAGAGCGTTTTCCTCATAACAATCTCGAGAAATTCTATTCGTACACCGAGGAACATTCATATATCTCCAATATGAGCCTTCCATGTTGCTGTGTATCACTTGTGGAATGCAGAAAAGGTCACAAGAGAGCAGTAACAGTGACGTAAAAACCGGGGGAGAGCACAGCAACCATCTGAGGATATGAGTTTCATCGTAAGAGTCATTTTCGTTGTTGCAGGCATTTTCAGCTGAAAGTCCTTCAGTATATCAGTGTGACAGAATGTTGCTGTATGGTAATCACGGTACTGTGCAGAAAATATTTCAGAAGCTTGACTGAGATAATAGCAGTAACACAAAATAAACTTGCATTTTGAACGTGCGTACTGTATAGTTGTATTTGCACTTTACGAGTGAGAGTATGATCTTAATATGATGTACGTTATTACGTATATTTCTTGGAATACTTTGCAAGAGTTTCTAGAAGGAGTGACATGTTACATGTTCTTCCATGAATTCTTAATATTTTAGGAAATGTCGTAACACCCTAACAGCACAGGATATCAAGCCAATATCGATCCAATACTAGGCCAACCTTGAACAATGGGCACATTCAACGGACTAAGGTAGCATTAAGTGCTGAGAGATCACTTGAATCTTATTGGTTTGCCTATAGATAGTAGCAAATGTTGTGTGGTTATGTTTGCGTTATTTTCGACATATATCTGTAAGTCTCCGGAAATAACCAAAGAGCTGCACAAATACAGAATCAGGACAAGTGCTGGGTGACATACTGCAAACTGTGATGATTTTGTCAATTATTCAAATATTGCTACGCAAACACAGTGCGTACTGTTTAAAACCGACCCCGAACACAAATATAGGAAATACTCCCCTCCCTCACTGCTCTGCCTTTTTACTTTTTCCTACCGGGGGCGGATGGGGAGAGTCTTGTAGTTGTCGAAGCGGTAGGAAAAGGGAAACGGAAGATAACAGAGGAGGGAGGGAGGGAAGGAGAATATTTTTCATATTTGTGCTCGGAGCCGGTTTTAAAATATACGCACTGTACGAAGCGATATAGAGGTTTCAATTAAGTTCATGAGGAAATCAGAGAGCATCTAACAACGTCAACACTAAATAAATGTACTGGTTTAGCCCTCGTGATAACTCGTGAAACTGACGTACTCAGAGAATGAGGTATTTTGCCTATTGTCACCAGTTTCTCGATTTTCAAAATTCTGCCAAGCATAAACCGCGTAAATGACTTTTTACATTTTTTTTCTGTTCTTATGTGGTATATTTACTATCGAGTTACCACCAATACAAAAGTCTGTAAGTCATGAAATTATCCTTTTTCTTTTCACTAGTTTCTACCGTTGTTGTTTTTTTTTTCTATTTCTCTTTTCTTTTTTCCTAGTTCATTTCTTGTTCCGGTCACGCCTTTGGTTCTCCAACAAGAACAGAACAGGGGATCAGAATTGCTAGTTTTTTTTCTTTCCTCTTGTTAAACATAGACTTTTAGTCATTAAGAAGTCTCAGAAAACCTTACCCTCAGAAAATAACTAACTCCGTCCGTGAAACAAAATAAAAATTAAAACAAGGAAAAAGACCAGAAAAAAACACAGAAGGAAAATTAGTAATTCAGAGTCCGCAGAATCTACATCTTTCTTTTCACTTTTTATTTCGTTTTCTATGTAAAAGCTAATAACAATAAATTGTTCTTTTTAATCCCTTCTCTCTCTCTCTCTTCATTTTTATTCTGTCTCTGCTTTATTCTCTTTCTCTACTTTTTAACCATTTTCTTATGTAATCTGAGATTACGAACGTCCTTAAGCTATTACTTACGCATTTATTATTTGAGTTAAAATGAAAACTACTCCCAGAGGAGCACATATCAAATTCATAATTTAGTTTTCAGACCAAACAATACGCAGTCGTCATAGGAGTGAAAGGATTGGAGAAATCCTAATTTTTATCTGCTGACAGTTGTTCATTAGTGACCACTTCAAATACGATAATCTATCTTAGATATCAGTTTAGTATTCCGAACGATATCTGAGATAATTTGCTTGTTTGTAATGCATTTCTCGACAATCTTTTATTGACAATGAGATTCTTATTAAATTATAGCAGCATTGCTTATACAATTTGGTTTCCTCTTTTATTTTTCTATAATTCTATATCTATTCTTCTTATTTATCTCTTTTTATTTCTTGAACCGTTATTTTGCGTAGTGTCGAACTTGACATCACAAGGTTTCATGATGTTTTAAATAACTGTCAACATTTGCAACACTCTGCGGCGAAATTTCAAACGTTATTTTATTATTTTACGTTCGTTTCAAATATGTAATAATTAGTATATTATTTAAACAAACTAAACTCTGAACTGAATTGGCAACACTGCTTTTTGTACATTATTTACGAGTATATAAGTACGGTGGTTAATTCGTATGATGTAGCGAAAGCTTTAACAGGATTCCTTTAAGGCTCAATCGCAGTGGGTTTTCGCACCGTTTTCGTTTTACGTCAGTTATTCGAAATTCCGTGCAAGTAAACAAAATTTAACTTTCATGGACCAAAGTTCCTTTCGTACTTCAATAACGAGCTCAATTAGTTTTAAGAAAATGTTAGTAATAACTTCACGATTGTGTGCAGACACTTTTGGGACATTAATCTGTCCCAAAAGTGCCTGCACACAGTCCTGAGGTTACTAGTAGAATTTCTTTAAAACTAATTGTACTCATTATTGAAGGACAAAACGAACTTTGGTCTATGAAAGTTAAATTTTGTTTACTTGCACGGAATTTCGAATAATTGACGTAAAACAAAAAAAGCGGGAAAAACCCACAGAGATTGAAGCCTTAACTAGTATGAATATATCAACGTTTAAAGTTATATTTTGCAATTCCTTCCAGAATATGAGAAAGTTATATTTTTCTTCTTTCTCTCCTGTACTCTTGGTTCTCAGCAGTTATTTTTTTTTATTTTTATTTCTCTATCGATGTCGAAATATATGGTAAGGAATCTAGTACCTTATGAATTAATTAATTTCTCTTCAACAGCCAGCCATAGCGTAAGATCGTAACATGTTTGAGGGATGATGTCTCTTGGCAAACACTCTTTTGAAAGAGACAGTGGCGAAAGTACCAATAATAACATGAGTTTAGATAACATTTCCTGGGGGAAAGAAAAATTTCAGTCAGAATAACAGACAGTAAGCTCGAACTTCCTCAGTGTCATTCCGAGGCCCAGGACTGTAACCTCAAGGTCAGGGGGCTATGAACACATCGTGTTTCGAAAAGTGATGATTATAAAATTAAGGATAAATTCTTGAAAGGGAAACAGAGAAAAAAAAATATTGTCTAAAATGTCGATATATGCGTGATAACCCAATGCGACGAGACATCTCAACGGCTTTAGCGAATGAGAATGAAAGTTGTACCCGCCAGATATTACGTCATTTTTTAACTATAACGCTCCATACTTAAGTATATGTAGCTATGAAATTTCCCATGTTTCTACACATTTCTTTAAAACAGCGTTTTCTTTGTTTCGATCTGAGAAATTCATCCTTCAATTTTGCTACTATAACTTCTTAAACACTCTGTATATTTACTGTAATGATACCTTGAATCAATTACTTATTCCTGGTACGGATGTACAAAAATTTTAGATATTTCTACTCTCAGATTAATTTATGTACTTAATTATTATTAAAAGTGTAAAGTGAGAATGATGCATGCAATTAGTAAATGTGAAATAAAATTTCGTGGAGAATACCACGTAGTAACTGAATGACACTAATTACGTGTGATTTGATACTTTATGTTAATACTCAGTAATGATTATTTTTACGGAATGTAAATTGTGCATTATTTCTCACTATATATATATGTAGTCAAATTAGAATTTGAACTTTTTATTTAGAGCCCAGTAAAAGGCGAAATTTTCATGAAAAAACAAAAACAAATTAGTAATAAGCTAAAACTTTGTACGGGAATTAGAAAATATGTTAGGAACAACATACTAAAAGTGCCAAAAACCCAAAATTAAACCTTCAGGACAAATTTTGTACCTTTCCCAAAAGTCCCTACTTATAACGAATATTTGAATCTGTGAAGATGAGCAGAATAATATAAGTTTCCCAGACCAAAGCCTAGTACTTCAATGTTCAGTACGATAGAATTTCAGGGTTATTCCAGAAAAAATACTTTGATTATAGGATTTTAACCTTGAATCAACCGTAAAATTGTAATTTCAATTAAAGCATATCGTACTGAACATTGAAGGCTTCGGTCTGGGAAACTTACATTGTTCTGTTCATCTGCACAGATTTAAATATTCGTTATAAGGAGGGATTTTGGGAAAGGTGCCAAATTTGTCCTGAAAGTTAAATTTTACTTCTCTCCAAACGTGACCCATGACGTGACAATCTAACAATCTGGGTTTGATTCCCGGTGCGAGAAGTTGAAACAATTTTACCTAGGGGTTTTTCAAGGGTTTTTCGTCAGTCACGCCAGACGAACGCCGGGATGGTACCTACAAAATAGACCCTGGCCAAGTAGCTTTCAATATTATCTCCCACACCCTATCTGCGCCTGCACCCAAGATGCCTGAAGGCCATAAAAAACTTCAGATTCAACTCCGCACAATATTTACACACGAAACTGTTTCCTTCATCCGAACCAAAAGATAGAAAATCCTAGGCAGTCGCGAAAACTCGTTTTTTAAATGGTAACCCATTCTCTAATATAGACCCTTTTGGGAGGATGAGTGGTAAGACTCCCTGCCTTGTAATCAATGGGTCCCGGGTTCGATTCCCGGTGGAGACAGAAAGTTGTTCCGGTCCTTATTACATATTCATCCGATGGAAAGCAATGGCAAACCACATCGGTTCACGTGCCCAGGAACCTTCCTTAGGGCACAACACACATCCACATCGTCACATAAATAAATAATTAAAGTTGAAACAATGGTTAAAAACTAACCTTCACCCCATTCTGCGATAGTTTTTCCGGTAGCAGGAAACCGGTGCGATACATTATTAACATTAATTCCAGTTAACAGCCATAATGGTCATTTACTGGCTCCACGCCAGAAATCCCGCCACGCAATAACTGCCTGCCATAATATTCAATAAACATATTTTTTTTCTACTGTGATGACCAAAGTTTCCTCTTTCAACGTGTGTGCATCTATCTATGGCTAGCACCTGTATGTTAATTTTAAAACCTTCATCGATATATAACTGCGCTTCCTCTTCATACTAACGATGTAGACAATGGATATTGAATGTTTGTGTTCAACACTTCAACACTGAATAACTGAGTCTCACACAATCTGAAACAGTCAATGAGAATGCAGCGTGCTTCTGAATATCGAAACAATTTAGTAGATACATGAATTACACGATCCACTCATCAAAAGCCTTATTTATTTATTTTCAAAACACTAGTGGACGGAAACTGGTACCGTTACCTTAATATGAATTTATACATAACCACACTGGAGAAAAACCATACCTGACAGTGTAAATGAGTTGCTATTTTACTTTTTTCTTTCTGTCGCCTGCCTTTTTAAATTTAATTTAATTTATGGCTTTTAGGCATATTTGTCACAAACAGGATAGCATAGGTAAAAGGACGTGGGATCGAAGCTGGCTACGAACTACTTTGAAGAAACCGTCCCGGTAATAGGAGGACAGGCTGCTCGAAGTGAACCCAGAAGAACCTTCCGATTGTGAATTAATACTCTACCAACAGGACTATGGTTGCTTAGTTGATCTCGCTACTACTCTTCGATTATACTTTTCAAACTTTCACCAACGTGTACAAAAGCAAGTTTTTTCTCGTGTACAACGGCAATTTAATAGCATTATTTACATAACTAATAAGCTGCTTTTGTACTATCTGTAACCTAACACCATAGAATGGACCAGTTCTACACTCATAGCGACTGATTTCCAGGTATCTTCTTCAGGCGAATGATATTATAATGCATGCAACATCTTGCACGTTATACACGTGCAAGATATGTATAATATGGTTAATAAGTGCGTTTTGCTACTGAAATATAGCGTATTATTAGTACATATCCTTAATCACTTGATCCTGTTTACTACTGATTTCCTCGTATTGGCGAAAACTTAAACACACATAACTGATAAAATATATGAAAATAAGATTATCATCCCATGATGTCATTCCCCTTTTCTAGTATATTTTCTTTCATCCTTCCTCAAACTAAACCGCCTTCCGGCTCCTCCACACCGTTGGAGTTAAGTCAGTAGACAAACAAAGAAGAAGCGCCTTCCGTTAAGACTTGAGAGAACAATTGACAAACGTATAGAGTAGTCATTGCATGAATGTCATATAGAAGTGCATTTCCATCAAGAAAAATTATATTATATAACACCTAGTGAAGTGAAGCATAAAATTATCACCGAAAATTGTGTTTCTGTAGATTAGGTAAACTCACAAACATTCAACGTTGTGCTTTCAACCATTTTAAAAGGTTTAAGAGCACAATTTAAATTCAATATTTAATAAAGGTTTAATACTGGTCATTCTTTAAACGTTTATTAATTTACGTTGATAAAGCGTATAATTCAACGTCACCAAATACAACGTTGTCAAAATGCAACGTTTATAAAACGTTAATTCAACATTGTGTGCTGTTAGTTTGTTAAATACCAATTTAAATGCTGTAATTTCATTCACACCAGGCTAGTGCCGGGAAAATATCTGTCGAAGATCATTTGATTAAAATCACGTAAAACTTCAGATTAATTTGACGGCTTAACACGTGGCCATTTCGACTCGTCATTTAAGGTAAAATATAGACTAATGTCGTATTGAGTTTGTTTTAAATAAAGTTAATAATTTCTGCAAACTGTTTTTGTTCACAAGTTAAAAGGGAAAGAGTAAATAGTTTGAAGTCGATCGATTGAGAGAACTAAAGTTGTAAAAATCAGAGTAATTAATTTCGACAATGGAAAAACTGCGTTACTAGGATACTTAGTGGGGGAATATGTTATTTTCTTCTTCATAAGCAAACATGAACCTTTCGTGACGTCATCTAGTAACACATATTTCGCATACTACTAGATTATTGTACATCGTAGCCAATCATACCTAGAAATCCCTGTAAAGTTTGTAGTACTGAAGAAAATAATTTCAGAGTACTCCCCGTTTTTTGTAATTAATAACTCAAAGAGCGCTCTCGTAATAATTTAGTATACGCTTAAAAGAGAAAAATCAACTGAAAGTTACTGAAGTTCGATACTTTGGTAAAGAATGTTTACAACGTATTAGTAGCTTTGCGAATCAGCTGGTTTTATATATTTCCTGCAAAAAGGTTCTTGTATGTTTATTACATAACATTTATTTTATTTTTCATACAAAATTTTGATATTTAGAGGAAAGTATGAACATTCCCATTATTAGTGTATTAGGAAAATTTTTGTTTCAATGTTGTATTAGCGACCGTGACATATCTTTGTGTACACCCTGAGTCACAAGCGCATTCTGTGCAACGAGCATTGCGGTAATACATGTTTGATGAATAATATTGAGGATAAGTCGTAAGTCATGAATATTCAAATATACGAACTAATCAAACAAATCTTGTGAAAGACTGTTGTTAAATCTAGCTATTATTGCATTCAGTATCACAATGAATCTTGAGAAAGACTGTTTTGTTTTATAATTGAAGGGAAAACAATTCTCCTCAATAGCAATTTCTTCAATTACATCACCTTCAGTGTTGAATTGCTTTGTAAGTAACTCTGCATCTGTGTAAGGGAAAAATCTGAGGATTGTTAATTTTGAACAATATTCATTTACCTGGAGTTGAACATCATTTTGTTAAAATAAGGAAATAATTTAGTACTTTTGGTATTAATATCTTATAATTACCAGATAATAATAATATATTTCTGATGTATGTTATTGGTAATTTCAAATCAATTTATCGACTGACGTTATATTTCTATATCTACGTTCTGCTTTATATTGTTCAGATTAGATTATCCGGGATTAAGAGAGGAATTCCTTCATTGTTTAGTTTGGAAAGATCAATTTCTTCCTCTTTTTTGCTCTCTTTAATGCACTATGTCATTTGTATTTTTAGCAACTCATAATGTCGCCTGGTAGCATTCGGATTCGTCGTACAAGTTCTAAAGAAAAATACTCATTAGGCAATGAATTATATACATTTAAGTCGATGTATAATAATGGTTGTTCCTTATGGCTGATTAAACTTGTTTAAAGAAATTCCAATTTTAAATTTAAATATAAGAATATCCACCAATACAATAGAGGATATGTACTTTAAATACCCTCAAATTTAATGATTCAATGATAAACAAAAGAGAATAAACACGTTTGAACGGAGTAAACTAAGAAATGGACTAACTGAATCAAGCACCTCCGGTAATAGATATTCGATCATATGTAAGAGCAGTTTTTAAATGGCTGTGGAAACAACGCCGCACGATGATCAAATTTGAAACTACACCAACTTCACTAATATGCCAGGACAATGGTAATCCGTAAAGGTACATAACGACGTTCTTCGTGCAGGTGTTGAGATATATTTATTTGAAACAGTTGAAGAATTGGCCACACTACTCCATTTTACCCACACATTTCCCGTCATCTTCAGGATCTGGTTATGTGTCTAAATTGGGTACCCCATGAGTTGACACCACATCGACGTATGGACATTTGTAATTGGCTTGTTACAGAACGGAGCCATTTTTGGTGAAAGCAGGATAGCAAACAAAAATGTATCATTTACAGCACCATTCAGGGTTGGATTAACTAGTCTTCTACCAGGCGCCTTCCCAGATATGGTGATACCGGAAATAGCCCGGCGCAGACCAAAACTAGTACTGATGCATTACAGTTACAAAAGTTACAATGGAGAGTTCTTCAATGGCTAAGGGAAAATAACCCTGAAAAATCCTGAAAGAAAGCAGTTTCACCATTAACACTCTGAGACTTAGTGAATGGCATCGGCAAGACATGCTTATGTTGACTGCGATGTGGAAGCCAATGGGAAGCCAACACATTATTTCCCATAGTTTCAAGGCACAAAATATAGCTTAATTATTTATCCCATATCAAAATATTCCGGAGGTAAACTTTACCCTATTAGGAGAATGCATCCGTATTAAAACTTCACAAGACATACCAAGTTACATGGTACGACAGATCAACAGACTATCGACGAACTACTCAAACACGAAGCATTCATCTATAGAAAACGATAACGAGTCGAGTCATCACGAACATCACCGCGAATCCTCTTACGATGTCAAAATACAATTAATATGACACAAAACACTGTCCGAATCAACCAACTGCGGTTAATGCTCAGGACCCCACAATACCAAAGCTTGCACGAACCAATAACTTTCTTCGAAATACAACCAATGCAACGATCTTCATCTCACCTTCTCTTACAAGTGTAAAAAATATCCAGAAGAAAATCCAGAAACAACAGGTTACACAGTACCACTCCGTCTTCCTGAACAACCTAACATAACTCCTGCACACTCAGTCTTACCACCGAGCAACTTCTCACTTTTTTTCAAACTGGCACCCAAAATATATATCCTTTCGGCCGTGATACTATTCTCAAGAAAGTCCAACATGCTGTATCCAAAGTTTTCAAAGTACAGCTACAATCCACTTACTCCGGGCCATATGTATTTTTCTCAGTACCACCACCTCCCACTTCCGAGTAACGTATTATTCACCTTTCTTATCATCATCACTCATCAATCATCTCCACCGTTCATGTTCATAGTTTACACCGTATCCATCAATGTTAAATGTCGGGATCACCTGCCTACCATTAATGTCTAGAGCAACCCCTAGACAAGAAGAAAATCAATCACCTGGCGAGTTCGTAAAATGTTATGGCCTCTAAGAACATCATGCTCATTTTCCATTCGATCATCACCAGTTTGTAGCACGTAAATTATGGTTATAAGCATAAGATTATAATATCTATGTTACGTGATTAAAATAAATAAAGGATATTCAAAGTTCCCTAACATACCTTAGCCCATCCACCCACTCCTTAAAGTCGAACTTTTCCTTCCAGACACCTACCCGTAAAGAGGACGTAACGCGCTTATCCGGAGTTAGTCCCTTTCAGAAGCTAGCATTAATAAATAAAAAAAGTAATTGAATTTAATGACTGTCATGCCTTGATCCTCAGCATCTATTTTTCACACCACCAAAGGTCAGTAAACGTGAATTATTTTACCTCAGCCACATATCTGTCTAGGATGGAGATAGAAAGATATAAGTTTAATTAATATTACATCAACGGATACGGGAATTAAAGACTGCTGATGCTGTGTAACTTATGTATCCATTGCATTCAGGTGCGATTCGCTTTGACGTGTGTGTGTTGTTTTAGTTGTTGTTATTACTGAATATTTTTGACCTGATCAATGATCTAAAATTCAGCTGACCCACAACTTAATGTACCAATTTTTACTCAGTTTGACAAGAAGAGGATTATTTTCACAATCCGATTTACAGTTTATGTAGGGAAATACCATAACTCAAAGTTACACTCCAGAACTCTGCACCAAGACCCAGGATATAAAGTAAACACTTATCGAAAGTAGAAACAGTAGATACAGAATCTAAGTAATACGAATTGTAGATCAATATCTGATAAAAACTATATACTAGTTTGGTTAGGGATAATACTAATTTTCATGATGTATAAACTATTTCTTTGTCGCGCTTGGAGGCAAGATCAGGTAACACAATCAAGAATACACATTTTGTTAATTATTTTCTACCCGCCTTGGGAGCAACAGGACAAGTCATTTAAGCAAAGTTCTCGATCAAGCACAACAAACAAAGATCAACATATTAAGCAGCTTATGACTATGTTGTATGTGCAATAGGGTCCTTGAAAATGAAAAGTTTCATTTATTCAAGTACGGAGTTCGATAGACCAATAAAACTAACAAATATATACTACATTAGTAGATTAATTAACAAATGTTAACAGTTTAGTAAGTCAGGTTTTAGCTGCACCAACCAATCAGACAAAGACAAAGGTAAAATTGTAAATAAATTAACGATATAAAATTATTTTATGACTGTTCTGTAAAAATCAAGGAATTTGGTAAGCACTTTCAGGAGAAACAAAGGAAATTCTTACCTCCAATTGGAGAAACGCACAAGTATGTAATTTTACTAAATATATAGTATAAAATGTTGTCCTATGCGATATAAAAATACTGCAAAGTTTGCGAGTCCAACGTGGTTATCTCTAGTTCTAAGGATTCTTCCAATACTTTGGTTGTGGTATATTGTTTCCCTCGAACGCCGAATTCAGACGAATTCAGAATTCAGGCATGGAGCGTCGCGACCTCTGTTTCCTTGGTTTCCCGCGACAAAATCCTTGCTTGCCAGGTCCTTACATGCATTGTCACGGTTGATGAGACGTTGTATCTTTACTAGACGTGAAGTGTAGAAGGACTGTGTGTCGCGTTTCTGAGCCACCTCCATCGACGTCTGAACTGGAACTTTATACCAAGAAAGTTATATTAAGTTTGCGGTGGGATGTCAAAGGTATAATTCACTGGAAGGTCGTGGATCCTAACCAAACCACAAATGCCACACTCTACTGCCAACAGTTGAACAGGCTGCCAGGAGCTTTACGATCAAAGCGCCAGGCCTCATCAATCGTCAAGGAATCATCATCCACTATGATAACGCCAGGTCACATGCTGCTGTCATTATACATAAAAAATTGAAGGACGTTGTTTGGGGGGTTTTAGCCTACAATCCCTATTCTCCTGGCTTGACCCCTTCAGACTGCCACCAGTTTCGCGCCTTGTATAACTCTTCCTTCGGAATTTTTTTGATGATATCGAGACTGCAAAAACTGCCGTATCACAGTTTTTCGATTCCAAACCTCAGAAATTTTATAGGCGTGGGATTCATTTGCTACCAGAAAGATAGCAAGAGGCTGTCGAATGCAATGGCAATTACGCACAGTCCTAGGTGAGATCCAATTTGTGTTCTACGTACTTCTATATATAGACAGACGAGAAACGAGTAGAACTTTTGCACGCACCGAAAACAATAATATCTTATGTGGAAATTTTGATAGAAATTAATCCATCCACACAACCAACTATTTATAAGTTTGAAACAAACTTTAACTTTTTAACAGAGAGAGACTTGATAATTTGAGCAAGGGAATAGGATTTATAGGTATGGTATCATAAAGAAGATGGAGAAATGGAAGATAATATGACAAAAGGAACCAGCTAATGTAATAACTTGCCAAATTCCGCTTTAAGTTCACACGGTGCCAAATGGCAACAACGCTATTAATACCAGATAAATGTACGAACAAATAACAGAAAAATTGTGTTTAATTAAAAATTCTATTTCATAATGCGAAGTTCTGTCATGCAAATCGTCTTCAATGTACTTCGCAGAATAATTTCCTTCAATGTCAGGAACTATCAGGACTTCAGTTCCTGACTTCATTATCCAGAATAACTTAGAGAAAACATTTAATAAATCATCAAAGTTTTTTCAAACTTAACAATACGAAAGTTGTCATCAGTAGGATAAATATAGTTTCGACATTGTAACGAATTAAACCGTTTGTGTTGAATCTCTAGTCATGATAATTTGTGACGAAAACTTCTAAACTCTTTCATTAATATTATAAATACACTCCTTTTCCCAATTTTCAATATATTATCCCATAGTGACTTATATCCTTCTCTGCAATTACCTGTTAATTTATTTTTCTATTTATACATTCCATAATTTAATTCCACGTTCATTGTGATTAGCTACTCAATATTATCTCAAATAATGCACTGTTTGGTTAAAACATTCACGAGTCGCTACTGACAAGAATGTTTCTAAATGTGAACCAAACGTGTAAGATAAATATAATATTTTTTACAGTGTACTCGATGCATATTATTATAGATTGAGGAAACAAGCATCACCCATTCAAATAATACAACTACCTTTTGTAAAAAGCCACATTTCATTTATGTAGATATTACCTTAACTATCGAAATGTGTCCTTAACATTTCAGAGGTAAAATAACCATAAATATACACTTGTTTTCTGGTCCCGTCCGTTTCTTAAGAGATAACCTTTTCCTCCTCCTTTTCTCCCTTTTTACTTGATTATTTTAGAAAAGAATTCTTTACATGATCCTCAGAAGATTCAGTATCCTAGAGAGCGTTTAGAGGCAAATCACGGACGCTAGGAATGCAGTCTATCTTGTAGGCTGATTAAGCAAACGAAGGAAGGGTCGGAATTAAAATATAATGATGTCGGAAGCTGAACGCGAGTTTCATGCCAAGTAATCGAGCACCTCTTCAAGGGCCGTCACGTTTCAATTACTAGCGGAGGCCAATAGAAGCTTAATTTTCACTTCTGCTCATCTAAATCTACTTAACAAAGGATTTTCCTACTTCATAATTACCATTATTTTAAAAATACGCTCTTTCCTTAAAGCTCTTAATTTTACTATTACTATTTGAGAATTAGTATTATAGACAAGTGTTCAAGTAAATCGTCTCCTGGTAAAGTCTAAAAGCTTAAAACGAAAAAGGAAATGGACAGGAAATGAATCAGGAAAGACAAAACAAATTTAACATTTTTTAATTATATTTACCTCTGACATTTCCTGTGCTCTCATAGTATCATGTTCTGACAGTTTTCAGTTTGTATTCTCACTGTGTTTCACACATAAGATGATAGAGGGTACTTCTTTACTAGTATAAGTAGGTTTAAATTGCGCATCTATCTCTTATAAAACATTTGTAAATTTGATGTTATTTTCTGAGAAAGAAACGAGAAAACTAAGACCTCAAATCTTAATTAGAAATCTCAAAGATGAGTTCATTTTTTTATATTCAGCGTGACTGAAGTCCTAGCATTGAAGTGGGATTGAAACCATGTACGAGTTTAGTTTTGATAAATCAAACCAACGTTTCTCAACTTTTTTTAATTCCGCGACCCCTTTTTACCACGCCTTCTACTCGGCGACGCGCAAAAGTAATTTTCTTGTTTGTAATATGCGGTTGTGTTTCAGTTTGTATTAAAGTCTTTTGAAGGCTTCAATATATAATACTGTTTATTAATTCGTGCAACTGAGAAACAGACCTGTAAAAACGAACACGTTCAAGATATTTTCATGAAATTTTCTACAGTTGCTCACAAAACCCTTAAGTTTTGGCGCTGTGAAAATAATTTTCTTAAACTAAATTTTTAATCCCTCTCTTGGGAATTGAAACTCAACCACCACTAAATAGGGTTCAGTTTGAACCACCAAAAGGGAATTAAAATTTTGTTTTGCAAAAAGTATTTTCAGTGTCAAAAGTGGGTTTTGTGAGCAATTCTAGAAAATTTCATGGAAATATCTTGAAAAGGTCCTCTTTTTACCTGTTTGTTTCTCAGTTATTCGAATAAATAACCAATCTGTATATTAAGAACATTGTATTTAGAACAAGGATGAGTACCTAACTTTTGATTAAAAATGACTTGTTAAAGTGCATCACAAAAATTGAACCGAACATTTTTACACTGGTTTTAAATCTTATTGTCTTTTTTATTTTGTGTAATATGTGCTTTGCATTTGAAAACATGACAGTTGATTTGCAGTATTTGGTAATAAATATCTTAATTATATTATCGAAAAACTATTCAACCAATTACATTATCTTCAGTAATTATAAAATTAAGTAAAGTAAAGTTCTTTCACATTGATTTGGTTTAGTCGCGACCCCCACGTTGAGAAACCCTGCACTAGACCAATAACTAATTCTAGAGTATAGGATTAAATTGGCCACGGTGGTCTATCGGTTACTTCTGACGGTGTATCTAACTTCAAATGTGAATTGAATTAAATGTTATTTATTTATGGCCTTTAGGCATCTAAGGCTCAGGTCAGGAAAGGGGAGGGGAAAGGATTCGGGAAGGTGTCTCGGCCAGGGTCTTCAGGAAGTTTAAAGTTAGGTTAATTTACATTAGAAATAGTAGAACAAACATAAAATTCCCGAAGTTGGTTTTTAACAGTCAAACAGCTGCCCACGTATTCAATGTCTTGAAGGTAAATAAAACCTCTAGTATGAATGTGAGTGAATAAGCAGAGATATAGGGTTTGTCTTGTGTCTCTATCGCCCCCTCGCCTCTAGATCTCTGCGACTGGAAGTCCGACAGACATGAACCATGCACCGTTGGATTCGTCTTGATCTCAAACGGTGGTGGAAGGTTTTGAATTTGACTCTGAAACTGGCAGATCCTTTTCAATCGCTTAGTATTCTCCATCTCTATGTTTTTTTTCCACAGCTCCCCTAGATCTCATTAACTACAGCTCAGACAGCAAATAAGGCATACACCGTTTGATTCCTCATGATCTGAAACGGAGAGGAAAACTATGACTTTGACATTCTCTTTTGGATAATTGTTAAATGAACATTGTACGGGAACATTTTAGTTTTGTCTGTAACAAAAGCTTATTATTCGTAGTAGTAAATGGCGAGAGCGCGTAGGAAAATAATTTGTCATAATGTGAAGGGGGAAGCGCAAAGGGATAGGGCGGTGGTGCTGGAAGTCATGAGCCTAGGATAGAGATGGTCAAAATATAACAACTGTTATTCTTATAACAGTTAAATTTGGTTAAATTATTATAATTGTTATAACTGTTACTTTTTAAAAAATAACAGTAATTTATAACAGTTTACGTAAAAAGCCAAAATTGTTTATTATCTTGGCTGTCGAACTAATTTTCTTGTTTCTACTACCCTCGATAAGAAAAGTTACGAGCTAAGTCTGCAGATGTTACTTATTTTTATTTTTCGACAAGAGTACGCGGCAGCCATGACAAGAGAGATAAAGAAAAATATAAATCTTCTGGTGGGTTTCGAATGTTTGGGTCATATATTGCATTGCCCGTAAACACGTGGATATTAAATGGAACGAGTTAAAAAATATTTCTACTAAAGGAAGGGTTGGGTGAGAAAAGTGTGTTTAGGTTATGTGTGAGTGGGTGTGTTACACAGAGACCTGACTTCTCTTATCTCAAGACAAAGAGATGTGTGATAAACGAAATTAAGAAAGGCAAAGTGTTTATTATTATACCTTTTAAATATTATGTGATAGCTAGAAGAAGAGAGATGGGATTGGTCACACAATTCAATGCAAAAAAGAAAAAGATATCTATTGTATGCTATGACGTTCAGCTCAGATGAAATGTTATTTCGCAATGCGTAATAAATTGCGAAAATGTCGGATAAATGGTGGTGTGGCATAGAATGGTTGAAAATGCATTCACTAGTGGAGCGAAGACGGAATAGGAGATGTGCAATTGCTTGAGTCGTACTGTAGTCGTACTGTACTAACTTGGTGCAAAGTTACTGCAAACGTACTATCCTGACTTTCCACACTTGTATCATTGCAGCAAGTGTACGGGGACAAAAGTGCTGCAACTTCGTAAAGTGTCAATAAATACTTTTGTTTTAAGTTTGTTTCAAGTTTAAAGGGGTTTCTAAAGTGTCATGTTAAGCTGTTTGTAAACTTGCATACTTGACGTCTCGAACTGGTTGCAAGCATACTGCAAGTGACCAATGCTACTGAAGACGCTATGATTAAGTAAAACGCATTGTTCTAACAAAATAACATAACAGGGGAGGGTGGGGCAGGACAGAGGGATAATGTGGCACTAAATAGTATAATGGACAAAGGGCGGACGTTTCAAAAGAGTTTGTAAGGAAACTTTTTCTTAGAGTTGTTTTGTTTTTAAATTCGAAAAAAGAAACGTATTGCTGCCTGTCTCTTAGTTAAATAATAAAATGTCTGTTTAGAGGATTATAGATAGCAAATTAGCAAAAACAACAAGAGTATAAGGTTCCCAACTCTAAAAAAACCGGACATCTCGATTTATTTCAGTTTGAAAACCGGACATGTAACACACCAAAGATAAGTACTACACTTACTTCATATCATCTTAAACCCAACTTGAGTTAAAGCGATATGCGAAATTCAGCATTGCGCATGATGTATGTTGTGAAATGTGTAGTAGTGTAAGATACTTAACGAAAATTAATTCAGGACAGGACTTGGATTCCACAAAAATGACAAATTTTATTTCTCGATTCTAACCAACTGAACTCGTTTCCGACATCATTATCATTCACAACAAAAATGCAATGAAAGCAAAAGTTGTATTTGAACTATAGATGTCAGGGCTAAATTGTGTATACTGTAGATAGTTGATCATTAAAAAACAATGAAATAAATTTATATTGGTTTGAAATTACTACTTGCAAGAATAATAATTTTCTTTTTAATATTTCATGATCCACCTGTATTTATTCTATATTTAATACGACCGCATAAATTAAATGCAAGCTGAATATTCACTCTTATGATAACTATTTATTTTATTTATTTATAGTACATCATAACAACATAGTTGCATATGAAAGTGTCAGATATGGATATATACAGTTAAACAATGGTTAAATATAATAAATATGGTACAGATACATTATACAACACAGAGTTCACAGAAAACAATACACTTAAGAGTAAAATTTTGTATCTGTGACGCATGGAGCCAGTCGTATACTCCTCTAAATGAGCTTTTACATACAAAACTGAATGAAAAATGAACAAACATGGAATTGTTAAAATGTTTAATTAAAAAAAAACCTTTAGAGGAATGCCAGGGAGTTACACCTTGCATCAGTCTTATAGCCTTTCTCTGCCAGATAAAGACCTCTTTCCATCTTGGGGAAGATCCCCAGAGGAGAATACCATATGAGATATGTGAATGGAAAAAGGAATAAGCCATTTTTAAGTAATTTGACGAAATATTAGATCTTAATTTACGTAGAATATACAAGCTTTTCGTCAACTTCCCCATTACAAAATCAATGTGGTCATTCCAAGTTAGGGAGCTGTCCATAATTAATCCCAAGAGTTTGACGGAGTTATGCTTATTCATTTTTTTAATGTCAGCATTTAAGGAAAAGATAATATTTTCCGTCTTATTGACATTTAAGGTGAGATCATTTCGCATCAACCAGGATGTCGCCAAAAAAGTTTTTGTTAACATCATTCATTAGACCAACAATATTGCATTGCTCGACAGAATAGTTGTATCATCCTCATAGAGTACCGTTGGAGTTTCCAAAGCGTAAGGGAAGTCATTCATATACAGCACGAAATATAATATAATTATATTCTCTATATAATTATATTCTCTATATAATTATATTCTCTAAGTAAGAAACAAAAATACAGACGATAGGGGGGTAAAGCAAGTAGATATTTTCGGTCCAAAATAGAATTACAAGCCACCTACACAAGGTATCCTATTGCTGCAAAAGTCACAATATATCGTTTAGAAGAAAATATTATTCAGAAGTCAGAACTAGCAACAATGGTTTCACCAGATCCAGGATAAAACTACAATCCTAGGAAAAACACCAGAGATGCAAAACGTTCAGCCAAGTTCTTCAGCCCTAAAAAGTAGTGAAATGAAGGACGGATGAGCCAAGTTCCTTGGCGAAGGCATGTAAGAGGAACACTGGAAATTGATGCTAGGGGCAAGGTTCATAATGTTCGACTTCGAACGTTAGGTTGGTGCACTGTAAAAATAGGAGACACAACGTTCATCCAGAAAATGGAGGCAGCTCAGCTGCCTCCACCTTTTGGATTAACCTACATTCAGCCAGTTGTCGGTTGAACGTTTTACTTTCCGTAAAATTTCAAAATGCGTGGTTACATTACATATATATGAGTGTTCCAACGTATTTCATTCAATCCGAACATTTTTTAAAAGTAGAAAAGAA